>JANAVB010041569.1:62500-191678 GCA_029216955.1 Iris pallida
ATGTCCGAGCCGCATGAGAGTTGTCTCATGACTGAGCCGCATGAGAGTTGTCTCATGACTGCATAAGCACCTTGTGAATTGGGCCGCATGAAGACCCATCTAACAGAGACGCATAAGCTCAGAAGACATTAAGTGATTTTCTCTAGCTATCTTCTGACTTTTTTTTTGTCTTTTTCAGTGAAGTTGTCAGTCAATCCTTCAGGGGAGCTTTTGGTTGGTCAAGCTCAGTTTGCTGTGGGGGTGAGGTTCGACCATGTGGTCGATTATGTGTCGGTCCAAATCATCAAAGATCAACCTGAGGAGAGGCTGAGGGATATCAGGAACCAATCCTTTTTTCTCTCGGGTATGATGAACTCAGGAAAATTAGAGGGCACACACTGAAACCCTCGTTCCATTTTGGCGATGCTCTGACTGTAAAGAACCCCAATGTTCTAGATATCTCTAAAAGTTGGAGTTTTTCTTCCAACGGGATGGCGATCCATATTCCTTAGATGGAGCGTCACTTTTCGCTGTCTTGGTTCAATATGCTGCCGATGGACAGGAAAATGGTGGACTCCCTAACTCTGAGCCAGCCGGGGATATTCGTGGATGATATTCACTATAATAAAACATCGAGGTCGGTAGTTGCAATCAAGCTACAGATAAGCCGCACTGTGATGGGGTTGGCCCCGGACAGCTTCATAAATGTGCAGGGTCCCAACTTTCGGTTCTCCCAAGCTGACACTTTCATGAACCAGCTTGCCCAGAAGGGGTCCTATCCCACTGGTCTGTTGGCACTGATGAACTGGATGAACCCCACTCTTTCATGGATCAACTTTACCTCATGGATCTTACGGACATATAAGGATCTCCTGCTCGAGATTGGCCTGTAGCATGCCATTCGGGGCACCTGTTATGGTCTGCCCATAAACAAAAAGCTGTTCATGGCTCTTCTTGAGATGTACAACCGTCGAATGGGGACCTTCTTTACACCTAGAGGGGAGATAGGGCTCGCTCTCCACGAGATGCGTGAAGTCTCTAAGCTTCCCTGGGGAGATAAAGTTTTTAAAACGTATACCCCTACGAACGAAGAATTCGAGGAATTGGAGCAACGGTTCCCGGGCTTTGTGGCTGCTTACCGGGAACTACTATGTCACCATAGTACGTGCCAGCAGATATCAAGAAAGAAGAACAATAGCTCGGAAGGGAACCTTCCTTATACCAAGACCTTGCTCAGCTATCTTTTTGAGCTAGGCGCCTGAGGCCAGGTTTTTCCTCGACGTCCTCGAATCCGGGAGGAGGTACATAACCAGGTGTCGACTGCCAAGAGGGTGAAAGCCACGAGTGACAGATTTGGGAGCCAATCTGACTCCTTTAATTACTTTTATCAGGATACCCAGAAGATGTCTGATAAGGCTCTCCTGGCGGGATTTTTGATGATGTGGCTACGAAACTATAGAGTTTCGGGAGGGACTGGTGCAATTGAGAGAATCCGCCATAACCTGATCCTCCCTGCGGTAAAGTTAGCCTTTGGGGCCAGACTAGCTCTTCTCCCCGCCATGGTATGCAGCGTATATCGTGGCCTCCGTACCTTCTCGTCCAAATTCATCGCTCGTGATACGGCGAAAGACTTTGAACGAATCAAGCTGCCCTACCATTATCTGATGGGGGTGGCTGTTGATGTATTACCAGTCTTTGATGAGGCCTGGCCCAGAGGATGACATGACTGCTGATGATGCCTTCATCTAACAGTACCGCCACATGCCCTGGGAGTACACCACCATGCCCGCCTGTCGGATGGCGCTGGCACGAGTGGACAGATACTACTTTTTCGTGTCTGTTCCTCATTTTACTGATGAAGAAGTAAAAGCCGTGCATCTTGATGGTGCTGTCTCTCCCAAATTCTTGCCCGAGAAGTTGCTTCTCTGGTTGCAGAATATTCGTCCTGCATATTTGGTATATCGCAACCGTAATTGCATTTTTTTGGAGCCTTACTTACCCAATCGATTCTTTCGACAATTTGGGTACAGTCAGATGTTCTTGGATAATCCCAGCTCCTGTCTGGATTTTGATGGTAGCGTCATTGACGGCATCCGGGCTTGGCACTACTATAGCGCGGTTCACACCGTGCCACCTTCTCTGTTTCCGATGCTAACGAGTCGGGACACATTTTATACATGGCGGCCTTGTACCATGTTTTGGTGAATAAGCTCCCAAGAGATTTTGACCCAAGTACCAGCTTCATTGTTGGTACCGTATTGGAGGAGAAGCCAAGGATCAAGAAAGGAAGGACAGTTGATGTATCTGACTCGGAGTCTACCAATATGGACGAAGAGAATGACCCTGATAACTTGTCTCTTCCTCTTGCAGATGATTTGGTGGCAGGTAAGCCCCCTATTGCACCTAGTCCTTCCTGAAAACATAGCAGGCGTGCATCCTCTGTCGGCGGCATGACTTACTCCCGAAAATGGGCTGCGGTCAAGCCTCGCAGGCCGATCATTAGGGAGAGAAGTGAGGACATCGATGCCATTTCGGAGGTGAATCGAGTTATGATCCTTTTTCTTTGTTCTTCTTTTCTAAAATAATCTGATCATTTTCCTTTTCTTTGTAGACGTCGAGAGAAGTGAACTCCTCAGAGATAGCTACCGCCTTTGAGGTTGACCCTGCTCTACCTGCCTTAATTAGTGCTATGACAGCCGAGCTTACTTCCACCAGGGTCATCCCGACGACGGATGAGGTTCCTCCTGCTGCTGACATCTCAACCCGGGGCGATAGGGGCTCTATTGAACCAGTCCTCGAGGTTGTTAAACCTCAGCCGGTTGATGCTGATCTAGTTGTATCCACCTTCGGGGCGGCTGGGGCAGAGGAAGCAGCTACAATCGGCTCAAGTATCGTCGTTGAAGAGGATACGGTGGATGTGAGTGAGCCTCAGCTTCAGCAACCCTTTCCTGGTAAGCTAAGTCATGTCTTGACTAGTGAGGAGGTTCATTTGCTCTATCTTCATATCCTTCGGATTAAGTTGATCGATGGTTGCTCCGGACATACAGGTCCTGCTCCTTCGCCACTGACGACGGACATCGTCGAGGGAGAAGTCACCAGAGAGGATCTAGTGGAAGAAAGTATGCCTCCTCCTCCAACTCATACCGAGTGACCTTCTGCCGGATCAAGTTCAGGAGGAGACGTAGTAGAACTGCCGGGACAGGAAGAAATGGTCCCTGCACCCTCCTTGGTTCATATGGCTCCAACACAGGAGGTTGACCTTTCTGTCCTGCCGAGTCTCCGGATCCTTCGGGCCGTGGAGGAGGAGATGACTGCTATTCAGGCATCCTATTGCTCGAAACTTGTTTTCCTAGTGATAGGGGCATCAAGCTTTGGTGCATCTTCTTCGTGACCGTCTTCAACTCTGTCAGCTACTCTTCCTTTGACACCGTCTTCTTTGGAAGTTCTGGATGAATCGTCAAAGGACGTGGTTGATAGTTTTTACCGCCATCTGAAACGAGGGGTCAAAGCTTCCCTGGAGAGGGGGACATCTTTTGCATTGGCTCATCAATGTGCCCGTGGTCAGATTGAACTCCTCAGAACACTCCCCGGTGGGGCAGGGATGGTCAGCTTCTGAACCCCAAATTAGTAGAAGCTGATCAGCTGGTGGCTCAGTTTCAAGTACTGCGGCAAGTCGATCTGTCTTTAGCAATAGATCAGGAGCGTGCCTTCCTTATAACAGCCATTGAAAAGGTAAGGACAGTACAGGATACGTCCAAGCCTGCTCTAATGAAGGACCTCAATGATCTGTCTCTAAAGTACGATCAGCTAAGCCACAGAGGAGAGGACTGTATCGCTCGGGAAGAGGCCGTCTCTCGTAGGATAGCCAATACCAACGAGTAGATCCTCCAGCTTCAGAGGAAATTGGCTTCTTTAGAATCTGATCTCCAGGCTTCCCGTAAAGATAAGGAGGTAATTCTCTAGGAGACCGACCAGTTCACCCGAACCTCTGATGCTTTAGAGCGTGTACTAAAGAAACTTGAAGACGGTTGGCAGGTATATGCGCATCTGGAGGATGCAGAGAGGTTGACTGAGGAGGCTGAGCGCCGGGCCAAGCTGCGGATTGAGCGATCGACGACCAAACTGAAGGACCGGCTCAGAGAATTGTGTATCACCGAACCATGATCGGCTTTTTCTTTCTTTCATTATTATGCTTCTCCATTTTTTAACAGGGAGTGGTCCCAGAAAATGTAGTACTCTTGATTTTAAATGAATGACTATGTTTACATCATCCTTTATTTGTTGTGCTTGTACCGTATCTTTGGTATTATGATATTTGCCCCACTTGGGGGCTTTCTGTGGACCTATTACCCTTGGTATACCTTGGTTTTAGGTATGGATAATAAGTTCGATAGAGATACCTAGAACAACTCTGTGGTAAGACGGACATGGAAGTTCTTGATATTGGGTGAAAGAATGCCATAGAACAGCTGGGTTCCAGAGGCATGTGATGGTGAGAAAAGAGGCACATATACTAGAGGACCGAGTATAGCATTTGTGGTCAGCTGCGGACATTTGTGGTCAACTATGGACATTTGTGGGCCTATTATCCTTGGCGTACATTGGTTTTGGGTACGGATAATAAGTTGAGAGAAAACCAACATACTTACTCAGAGGTAGTGAGGACATGGTAAATATGAGGACGTGGTTTTACAACAAAGTCTTCCTACTCAGAGGTAATGAGGACGTGGCAGGAGTGGACTCAACGAAGGGTACATAGAACAACTCAGAGGTAATACGGACATGGAAGTTCTACGTAAGGGGTGATTTGTTTTGATGGAAAAGAAACAACTCAAAGGTGACATCGACGTGGTTGTTTCGGGAATTTTGTGGGCCTGTTACCCTTTTTTATGCGTTGAAAGTGCGGGTAATAGATTATGAGGAAGATGCTCTTTTTGGGAGAAAGTTCAGAGGTATGATCATACATGACTCACTACCCAGAAGATGCGATATGGATTCATTTGGAATGACCATAGTGTAAGTTCAACGGTACTTAAGGGTACATAACTCAACACTCCGGTTGATTCGACGAATGTTGTTTAGACATAATATTTCTTCAGGAACTTGTCATTGATGGGCATCATGAGCAAGTCTCTATTTTGCTTTACGAGACGGTATGCACTATTGGAGAATAATGCCTCGATGATAAATGGGCCTTTCCACTTTGGCTGGAACTTGCCAGCAATTTTGTGAGTCACAACCATCAGCCTCCGAACTGCCAAGACAAGATCGCCTACTTGGAATGTTCTCAGCTTGACTTCTTGTTGAAGGCTCCAGAGATACGTGCTTGATAAAGCTCAATTCGTTATTGAGCTAGCAGGCGCTTTTTATCTAAGGCCTCCAACTCTTGTATCCGACGACGGTAATTATCATCCGTCGTCAGTCGGTAAGTGAGGGTGATACAGAATGAGGGAATTTGAGTTTCCAAAGGAAGAACTGCCTCACTTCCGTATACCAGAGAGAATGGTGTGTTCCCAGTGGCTGTCCGAACTGTAGTACGGTACGCCCATAAGTATTCGCCAAGCTTTTTATTCCAGTTGCATTTGTTTGAGGACACTAACTTCTTGAGAAGCTTAATTATAGTTTTGTTGAATGCTTCAGCGAGACCATTAGCCTTCGGGTTGTACGGTGTTGAAGCATCATTCTGAATTCGGCGTTTGTCGCAAAACCGATAGAAAGCATGGCTCGCAAACTGTAGACCATTGTCGTGGATGATCCTTTGAGGCAGTCCAAAGCGATAGATGACTTGATGCTTGACGAAGCTAATCACGTTTGGTGTCTTTACTTCTGTAAGTGGAACAGCTTTCACCCATTTGGAGAAGTAGTCTGTAATTGCGAGTATGAAGCGGTATCCTCTGGACGAAGGCGGGGTGATTGGACCAATGATATCCATTCCCCATGCCTCGAATGGCTAGGATGCCACCGTCGGATGTAAGAATTTAGATGGTTGGTGTAGGAAATTCGCGTAGACCTGACAAGCTTTACATTTTTTGTATAATCTATCGCATATGCCACCATCTTCGGCCAGTAATAGCCCATCCGGCGATGGCGGTCTTGCAATTTCGGACCAGATTGATGGGCCCCACAAACGTCATCGTGAGCTTCACGTACAACTTCTTTGGCTTTTGTATTTGACAAACCTCGGAGCAGCAGCCCATCATAGGATCGCCGATACAACATTTTTGTCTCTGTATCGTAGAAGAATCGAGAGAACGTCTTCTAATAGAAGTGGCTTCTTTCAGATTTTCTGGCAATATACCATAGACTACAAAGTCAATAAATAAAAGTCTCCAATCCTGTGTTTCGTCAACCGCCAGGGCAGAGTAACTCACAGCAAATTGTACGATGTTCTTAGGACAAACCAATTCATGGCCTATTATGTCCAGCAAATGATGAGTATGATTTGGAACCGCCAGAGAAGCAGCAAGTCCTGCTAGGACATCGGCTTCAATATTTCGGAGTCTTGGAACATGTTCTATAAAGAACCCTTCCAAGGATGTGGTGATGGCGATTGCTATCTGGTGATAGGAGATCTTTTCTTCATGGCGAACTTCATATGAGCCCCGGATCTGAATGACGATTAACTGTGAATCGCCATATGCTTTCAGGTATTCTACCCCAGTTCCTTTGTAAGTCGGAGGCCGATGACCAAGGCGTTATACTGGGCCACGTTGTTTGAACAAGGTTCTATGAGTGAGTATGTCCGATTGATCACCAAGCCAGAGGGAAAAATCAGTACCACTCCGACCCCAACGACAATGTTGCCCTTGGGTCCGGTTCTTGAAGCACCGCCGAAGAACATTCGCCAGACGGTATCATGGAAAGCCATATTTGAATTGGCAACTTCGTTTGGGACCTCTTCATATATTCTGGTTGACTCCGAACCTGGATGGGCCGCTAAAAAGTCTGCCAGAGCTTGACCTTTAACAGCCTTCTGCGGGACGAAGATCATGTGGTAGGAGGACAATAATATCGCCCAGGTAGCAAGGCGAGAGCTGAGTGCACCTGTTTTGGTCATGAGGACCCTGAGGGGGTTAACTCTTGATATAACATGGATATTTTGTCCTGTAACATAGTATCGCACCTTCAGAATGGCGAACACTAAAGCGCGACACTCCTTTTCTATACAGTATATCTATGCTCAGGCCCTATCATCATTCGACTCAGATAATAGATAGCTTGTTCATGCCTCGCATCATTGTTTTGTGCTAGTAGAGCATCGAGGGAATGCACCATCGCTCGTACATAGAGCAAAAACGACTTTCCAGCAATCGGGGCCACCAGGACCGGAGCATTCGACATATATTATTTAATGTTGTCAAAGGCACGTTGGCACTCTTCATTCCATACAAAAGAGACGCCTTTCTTCATGAGGTGCGTGAATGGTTGACATCGCCCGGAGAGGTTAGAGATAAATCTCCTGGTATAAGCTAGCCTCCCTTGAAGGCCTCTGAGTTCTCAAAGATTTTTCGGAGGACCCATCTCCATGATTGCCTTCGTCTTCTCAGGGTCTATATGGATTCCCTTGGCGGTAATAATAAAACCCAAGAACTTTTCACTGGATACGCCCAAGAAAGATTTAGTGGGATTCATCTTCAAGTTGTGTGCTCGCATCAGGTCGAATACTATCCTCAGATCGTGCAGATGATCTTCCTTAGAGCGGATTTTGACGGCGATGTCGTCGACATAACATTCCACTATCTTACGCAGGTGATCTCTGAAGATGACACTCATAGCTCGTTGATATGTGGCACCGACATTCTTTAAACCAAAGGGCATGACTGTGTAGTAGTACACACCAATTGGCGTTCGAAATGATGTATGCTTTTCATCGTCAGGAAATATTTTGATTTGGTTATATCTTGAGAAGCCATCCATGAACGACATGCGCTCAAAGCCACATGTGTTGTCAATCATTATGTCCGTAATAGGAAGAGGGAACTCATCTTTAGGACATGCTTCATTCAGATTTCGAAAGTCAATATAAATTTGGATCTTCCTATTCTTCTTGAGGACTGATACTATGTTGGTGACCCAGTCGAGATGTTGTTTCTCATGGATGAAGCCGCTGGCTATTAGTTTGTTGACCTTAGCTTCGATAGAATTTATGATGTCTGGGCAGAACCATCGTTGCTGTTGCTTGACCGGCTTTGCGTCTGGATGAATGTTGAGCTTATGGAGTGCAACCTCAAGGTTTAGCCCTGACATGTCTTTATAGCTCCAGGCAAACACATCAATATACTTTCTGACGAGTTACAATAGCGACTCCCGCTCTCCATCTGTCAGACTTTTGCAAACGAAGATTGTCTTTGGAGAGGATTCATCGCCGAGGTCAACTTGCAAAACCTCATCTTCGGTAGGGGATCTCTTCGTTCGAAATGCTTCTCCTATTGCGCATCTAGCTGTTGGACCCAAGGCTCTAACTCGAGAAGTTCGGGTACGTCTTTGTCTTCTTCGTAGGCGTCAAAAAATGCCATGTTGACAGACCAAGCTTGCCGAAATATATCCCCGATGCTGACATCCGAATCGGTAGTGGGTGATCCGGTTGCATGTGAATGCCATTCGTATTCCTCATCCGAGCTTTCAGGAGTTATTGCAGGTGTAACATAGCCTAGACCACGTCTGGTCTTGTTTTAATAATTTTGTGGTTTTCCAGCCGAGACTAGCAATTGCAAAGGTAATCGTCGGCCGGTGCCGTAGTTCAAGCCTAGTGTAGTCTCCATTTCATAGCCCTGTTTTTGCATGAGATACTTGGATTGGGAGCTATATAGATAAAGGGGTAATCTTCCGGTGTCTGGTCAGAGATCGACTTCTTCTGGCCTGAAGGACTGTTGACCATTCTTTCGGCCGATGATGATTGGATGATCTTCTTCCTCGACTATGAAGTAAGCGCCTTCCACGGGAGTAAATTGGGTCATGGTATAGACATTTTTTACTTGCATATGTAAGTTGGTGCCTATACCGTGTTCCATAGCATACATTATACGGAGCTTGTTAAGCTCGAGGTAGTTCAAAGATAGCCCTTTATTGATAAAATATGGTATCTTTTGTGGTGATATTACATCATCAGCAGAAGGAACATCAGTGTGTGCAGCCACATACTTGGCTAGCTCTTGCTCCTCTTCAGCCACCCCCTGTATTAATAAAGACTGGAAGGATGACCTAGGCAGCTTGATCATCAAGGGTTCCACTGGTGGTGCAAGACGTGGTGTCGTTGGTGCGCTAGCGGTCCCTGGCTTAGCGCTTGGTGCTGGACGTGGAGTCGTTGACTTACTAGCAGTCCCTGGCTTAGTGCTTGGTTGTCGACTCGTCTTGGGAAGACGAATGATCATCGGCTTAACAGGAGGATTGACCTCTTCTGATTGTTGTTAGCCGGCTCTTGGCAGCCTGATTGTCATTGGCTCCACAGTGGGTCTCAGCCCTTGGCCAGACCTTGGCAGTCGGATAACCATCTGTTCCTTTTGTGCAGTGAGCACCGGGAGACTAGTTGCTTCTCTACTCAGAGTGGCTACAAGAGGTACAGTTCTGCCTGGTTTGCGGGCCTGGAGATGGATCTTTAGAGGTTCTTTTGACCCCATTATAGCCTCCGTCTCTCTTGAGCATCCTCTTTGATCAGGTGCCTTTTGGATTTTTCGTACAGACATGAATCCGAATAGTAGGATTCAACCCCTTTGAAGGGATCGATGTCGGCAAATTCCGTCTTTATGAAGCTGTACTTATCAACATATTTGAAGCACTGGTACAATGTGGAAGGCACGATCATATAATCGTGTATCCACGGATGCCCTAGGAGAATATTGTAGGACGTATTTGTGTCTATGACATAGCAAGTCACTTCTGACTGAAGGTCGCCAATTTGGCATTTCAGGCAAATCTTTCCAATATGATATATTCTTCCGAAATTGAAACCGCTGATGGCGAGGCTGGTAGGTGTCAGTCGATGCATAGGGATGCGCAGAAGGTGAAGCATGCTCTTCGAAATGATGCTTATTGAAGAACCGGGATCAATGTGCGTCTGATCCACCTTGATGTCGTCGACGTATCCAGTATAATACAGAGGGCGATCGTACAAGTTGGTCTTGATGAGCATATCCTACGGAGTGAACACAATATTGGATATGGCACCTGTACAAGCGCTGTCCTGGAGATCTGCTGGCGAGCTCTCCCCTATAAGCTTGACCTGAGCCAAATAAGCGTCGGCATTCTGGAGTGCTTCGCTCAGTACGACACGAACATCCTTGGAGAGCCTCAAGTGCTCATATAATGATAATTTGGCTGGTGCGTTGGCAAATTGTGCCAGAATATCAAAATTGTAAGGCCTCTCCAGCCCCTGAGGTACACCTTTACGGAGCGGCTTGTTAAAACGGGTCTCCTTTGGCTTAGGCTTGTCGGCCGGCGGAGGCTGAGAAGGTTCTGGGGCATCAGCAGTGGCCGGCTGACGTTCTTCAGCCGAGTTACCCAGTATGGGTTGAGATTGTGCACCGGATCAGGTAACGATAGCTATCGCTTCTTCGACTCCCACTGAGATTGTGTTGCAGGACTTAGTATTCCCATCCTTCTTCTTGCCGGTTGGGGATGATGCTGACTGAGTTACTTCAGGCACCAAGTTCGAGTGGACCCACATGACCTCCCCTCTTGACGTAGTGAGGGGCACCAGCCCAGTCATCTGGTCTCGGGGAGATAAAAGATTGGTGACCTCTATTGTTGCCCCGGGGATGGGTATTACGCCATCTTGAGTCTTCGTTAGAGGAAAGCTGCCGAATTGGACTGACACCATGTTGGCAGCCACGATTACCTCCTCGAAATTATTGGCCAGAGCATTAGAATCGATGAGGTTCTGGATGTACCGCTTCAATTGGAAGTAGTCTTGAGTAGCGTGGTGGATGTAGCAGTAGAAGTGACAGTACTTTGGGCTCTCTATCTCTGCAGGTCAAGGTTCACGTCTCGGCGTAGGGAGTTGAATTTTATCTTCTTGCAAGAGCATGTCAAAGATGGGCTTGACTTGGCTATCTTCGAAGGAGTAAGTCAGCTGAAGCCACTGCTTCTCCACCTGCTTTGGTTCAGGCTTCTGGGCTGTATCAGCCACAATAGCCTGTTTGCCTTTGGTGTCTCAGTTATTAGAGGAACTGCTGCCATTATTGTTGTTGGCATTAGGGCGTTTGCCCTTATCCTCTCCATCCGAGATATACAATCCCAGTTGGCAAGCCTTCTTCAACTTTGCTTCTGCGCTAGTGGCGCTGATGATGAAGGTCTTCCAGTCCTTAAATTGACTTTCGTCCATCCAGAGGATGATTGTGGGGAGCAGCCTCTTTTGGCAATTCTTAATTAAAGAAGAGTCTGGGATGCCGGAGGGCAATTTTATCACGCTTTGGCGAAACCGCTTAATGTAATTCCTTGTCAGCTCTTTTTCCCCTTGAATAATGTCCATGAGGGTTGACATTGTCACATCTTGTCCCACCTCATAGAACCTCTCTAAGAACATATGTTTAAAGCCGGCGAAGGAATGGATGCAGTTATCTGGCAAGTTATGGTACCAGTCGAATGCGACCCCCTCTAATGCCTCAATGAACAACCTCGTGAGGATGGTATCGTCATGCGGCAGATGGTCTGTTGTGACCTCGAAATAGGTCATGTATCGGCTCGCAGATGTCTTTCCGTCATATGGATTGATGTTGAATGGTTTGTATCGTGGAGGGAAGGGGACATCTCTCCATGCAGCGGGATACGGCTGTCGTATCCTAAGGTCCTGAGAGATTTCTCGGGCGTAAAATATTGCCCGGAGCTCATGGACTTCTCTTTTTGCCTCCTTTGCCTCTTCTACAGTAGTGGAAGCCGACATTCCGGGTGGATTGTCGTCCGGGGTTGGTGCGGTCGTGTTTGAGTCTGCATTGACGGCGGGACCAAAGCTTGTTTGGCCGGGTATCCTTCCTTGGAGAGCCGGTAGGACCGCCTTGATCTCGTCCACTGACTTAACCAAGGTATGAAGTATGGTCTCAAGAGTGTCGAGGCGTTGTCGATCACTGGGACCGTCTTGGTCATTCTCAGTCATGAATACTGTTCTCACATGAGGAGTAGTGGAAGGAACTGTAGAAGACGTACTCTCCGAATCATACCCTCGAATAGAAAAGTCGTCGGGGTATGTGGGAATGTTCTCCTCTGGTTCAGACTTGGAGGAAGTGTTACTCCTGCATAGGAGGTTGCCTCATCTTGGCACTTGTGGACATCTTCAGGGACGTCAGAATCTGCTGCATCTGTTGGGGGATTGTTTCTCCTGGTCCTTCTTCTTGGAACATCGGATTATTATGGACATTTCGAGGAGTGCAACCCCTAGCTTCAACTCCCCCCAGGGATGTAGATGACGAATCTCCAAGTGTTGAAAATTTCGTCTTAGAGCGGATACCTTGATAAACCCCTCCTGTGACGACTGTGGACAACTGCTTTGATAAGAGTTTCTTGGCCGCGCTGGTTGAGATTGTCGGGCTGGAGGTATTTATTTTCTTCCATCTATTGCCGGTAGGGACCTTCCGGGCAGAATTACAGGAGGTGAAAAGAAGCACCTCGTCTCCCGAGCTTTGTTGTAGGACCGGTCCTGGCTGCTACAGTCGTTGAAAGACGGACTATCGGTCCTCTTATACTGCTGTCTTGTTGCAGCAGCAGTTGACAATGACTTGAGTGCAGTGATGTCCATGGAAGGACTCTTTGCACACCAAGGTTTCTTCTCTTTTCTTGCACTTGTAAAGAATCACATCACGCAAGTCAAGTACATCTCGATCAACCTTTATACTCATTTGTGGGCCCAGGAATCCTGAGCATACGAGTGCATTGGTATCATGTTTGCTCCCTGATGCAGGGCTAGTAAAAGCACTTGCCCTCGATCATTGTTGGGAGACTCTTGGGAACCACCCTGTCCATTTGTCGCCGGGGGAGGGACACGGGCGGTTCTGTACAACTTTTCGTCAAAGCACCGTATAATAGTTAGCAGGACTCTCTGATGGTCATAGGATGGGACAACTGACTGAGCTCGACGAGCCCGTGCTGTCCTAGACTTCTTCGCTCTAGCACCCAAGGACGCATAGTAAGAAGAGTCCAGGCTGTGTCGCTTAGAATCTGGCACATTCTTATTGGAGCTTATGATGTCAGGACCGCATGAAAGGTGGTTGAAGACTGAACCTGAGCCAAGTAGAGCAGATGGCCGACGGCTGGGATTGGATACCGTATAGGTCATCTCCCTGTGGCTAGGGTTGGTGGTCGCATAGGCATTCTTCATGCGGCTGGGATTGGTGGCCGCATGAGCCTTCTGCATGCGACTGGAATTGGTGGCCGTATGAGCCTTCTACATGCGGCTGGTACCCTTATGCGGCTTCTTTCTGGACCCCATAGAGTTTCCATTTGCTTCCGCAAGTCCAGCATCGTAGTATTTTCCTTTGCCAGACTTGGGGACAGCAGGGTCCTCTGTGGCCTGAAGTGGGGCCACATGTGAGTCTCCTTCGCTGTCTTGTATAGCAGAGAACACTTTTCCACAGCTTAGGAAGGAGCAACGGTTTTGTGCCTCCACTCCCTGCGGGTCTTCTTTCGGTCGGCTTACTTTTGGATCAGGCTAGCGCTCCCCTCAGAGAGCATCTCTTCAAACGCTTGCTGGTCAAAGCGAACAACCAGCATCTGTTACATGGAGCTGAGTTTGGCTGCGTCCGATTGTGTCACCAACTTCTCAGCAGTGGAGAAGTTAGTCCCCAGCAGAGTTGCCATCGTGTTTGTCATTGATTATCGTAGAACAGAATAGTTTTATAGGAGGACTGAACTTTAACTCACAATTACAAACTCGCTTGTACAAAAGAGAACCTAGGAACAAAACCTAGGAAAAGCAATCTAAGTACAATTGTTTAGTTTTGATTCTAGAGGGTGACGGTAGAGGCTCGGGAAAGTGCTATCAACTCTGCCTTACTCCTTGGACGATCGAACGCAACCTCGGCTCTGGTGAAGAAATGATCTGTGTGTACCTCTATGTGTGTACTAGGGAATAGCACCTTGCTATTTATAGAAATTCATAAATAATGGGGGTGTATAGCCACGTGGCTAATTTTGGGCCACATCCTTGTAATTGTGCCTCGAGAAGTGGGCAGCTGGAGATTGGTTAAGATTGATCATGATCTGTTTGTTGTACTAAATCTGAACTGTCAAGACTTGGTTAATTTCTGCTACGTGTCTAAACTGCTACCGTGTGGCGAGCCGCATGAAAGATGCATCCTGGCTGACCCGTATGAAGGACTGTCCCATAGCCGAGCCGCATGAAAAGTGTCTCATGACCGGGCCGCATGAAAGTTGTCTCATGACCGAGCCGCATGAGAGTGGTCTCATGACTGAGCCGCATGAGGGTGGTCTCATGACCGAGCTACATGAGAGTGGTCTCATGACTGAGCCGCATGAGGGTTGCATAGGCGATCCGCATAAAGAGTTGTCTTTGGAATTTGTGAACTGTGCCAGATATCATGATGATTTTTTATCTTTTTAGGAGCATGTCATGTCTTGTCTTTATGTCAGATCCATCATTTCTGTCAGGACTGTCGCCTTTATGTCAGAGTTATTATGGCCAGCTGTATAGGTAGATTTTGAACCGCATAAGGCCGCATGAAGCTTTCTGAGCCGCATGAAGCTTCCAGGGACTTTGAGCCGCATGAACCCCCCAGCTTTTGAGCCGCATGAAGTTTAATGTTGATTCTGGGCCGCATAGAAATTTTTTTCCTTTTTCATGCTTCTACAGCCAATAACCCATAGCTCTTTCAACTCTTCTACCAAAGGTTATAAGAATGTCGAAGTGTTTTCTGGATCCTTTTGGTCCAAAAATTAACAATGTCAACAAAGCGAACTCTCTTTTCATGCACAACGTTGGTGGAAGATTTAATAGTGCTAAAATCACTGGCCAACAATTGTAATTGCTACTTAGAGTTCCATGTGGGTTGAAACCATCTGTTAATATTGTAAGTCGTAGGTTCCTAGCATCTGTTGTAAACTCTGGCCAATGAACTTTGACTGAATCCCATTGGCCTGAGTCACATGGACGTCTTATTAGATTTCCATCACTCTTTGCCTTTTGATGCCAAGTCATTGCCTCTCCAATCCAAGGAATGCTAAAGAATCTTTTTAGCATCGGAATCAAGGAAAAGCATTTCACAAACTTTGCAGGTTCTTTTTTGAAATTCTTTTTAATTTGTCTATGTATTATTTTCAAGCACAAGTTTATACTGACTTTCAGACATATATGGAGATGTTCATATTCCTTGCAATATATGATGCATCCATTCCTACATGCATGCATGATTTCAGATTCCATTCCCAAGTCTTTAATCATGTTCTTCATATTAGGATAATTTTTTTGGAAGATTGCAATTTTATATCAGCAAGCCCTTTAGCCACTCTAGTAATATCGTTACACTAGTGCCCGTCTACCTATATTGTGTCTTCAAATTTTTCAACTCAATAATGGTGGACAATGTGATTTTTTCCTTAGGGCAACCCGGATACAGAGGTTCTGATGCCGTATCCCTAAATTTTTTATACCTTTTGCTCTTTTGTATACCAAGCTCAACAATTGTGACATCTCCCTCACCGTCTTCATTTTTACACTCACAACAACATGCGAATGCTCGGCCTCCTTGGTATGAATATTATATACATCCTCAATGAGATCCTTCATTCTAGGAAAGTTTGATTCTTCAATTGGTGGTTTTTCAATTGGGTTAGCCATTGTTGGTATGTTTTCCCCTAAATCTCTTGCATTTTCTCCATGATGCTTCCATAACACGTAACTTTGGTACATGCTATTCTTTAACAAATAAAGGCTAATTTCCTTGAGATCTATGTGTCCCTTCGAATTCACATTGGAATGAAAATTGTGTTTGTCCGGCTGCATTCTCCTTAATAAAGTTCACAAGCTGTTGAACACCTTTGATATAACTTATACCACCCTCTTTGCTCATCCATGATTTGTCCAAAGTTATTTTTATTTGTAGTATAGTTTTCCAATCCCTACAAAAAATATCTCCTACAAAATGTACAATCATTTACCAAATGAAATTGAAAATAAAAATGACATGAAATTGAGAATAACATAATTATTTCATTTTATTATAATATATGATAACAAATAAAACTAAAACTAAGAAAATCATTTCAGATTCGGCTCCCAGTTTCTTATTTTTAAAAATTATCTATGTTCTTATCGTGTAATTATTGGTGGTGTAACTATTAGTGATTGAACTAGGTACTTGTGAGCATTGGCTTCGGTTCAATTTTATTCCCTTCTTGAAGATTCTACATGAAAGGGCTGAGCTATTAAAATACTATAAGTTGTATTCAAACTTTTGTGGAACTATGATCTATCCAAACAGTATAGCAATCCTCCTTCTACAAAGTTGTATATATACATGGAAGATGAAAACAACAGAGCTGCAGGTGATCTATCTAAACAGTAAGGCTCAAAAGAAAAATAAGAGCATAATAAAGGATAGTAAGGTTCCAAATCATCATCTGTGCAACATGAAAGAAACTACGTCCTAACAATAACAAGTTTGTTGTATTGTATCATGGTCTCATCTAAGATAAACAAAGGTTATCGTTTGCAAAGTAAATCATGTTGGCCTATTGGTCATATGGTCAAACTGATTTTAATAATTGATCAAACTCTGTCTCGATATATGGAACTAGTCAGGATATCTCGGACTCTTGGACATGATCAAGAATAGCTATCTACTCAGTTCAAGACCGAAGCGTTGTTTGCCTATTCGAGTCTGTATTTCTTTGAGCAATATATTTTTCATTTTATTTGAGTCTAGGAATACTTTGTACACCAAGTCGTACTGGCAAATAGGCAATTCCAAAATGATTTCAAAATGTTTTTAAAATGTCCTTAGTTTTGAAAAACATTCTTATTTACAAAAGCTCCAAAAAGGTTTTCAAAATTCCCCAAAAACTAATTTTAAAAACATAACCTAACCCTGACAGAACTCGGCCAGAGTTCGGCCAGAGTTCGGTTAGTGGCCGTTTTGTTTTGAATTCCTTGGAACTTGGTCCTCCTGCAGTTGCAGATTTGACCGAGATTTGCTCATCGAGTTCTGCCCGAATTCTGCCAGAATTATGTCTTTGGAACTCCTATAAATAGAGATGGATTTCGATCATTTTAACTCACTCATTCACTTTCAATCTTCTCTCTACTTAAAGCTTTCAGTCTTCCAAAGAGTTTTTCTCGAGCTTTAATTTTTAGATCCCAAGTCAGTTATAATCCTCTAGTCGATTTGTCAGTGCGGTACGGACTAGAAGTTTCTGAGTGATTGTAATCAGAAGGCTTGATAGAAGAATACTCTTCACAATTGAAGTTGGACGAGTTCTTCGTATCAAAGCTCGCATTGTAGAAGTTGTAAGGACTTCGTAAGAAAACTTGCGGTTTTGCCAATAGTGGATTCAACTGGTAGCAAGAGTTCTACCGACTGGACTAGTCCTCAACAGAGGGAAACCAGTATACATCGCTGTCTTTGCGTTTGCTTTCTTATCTCTGCCTTTACATTATTTAGTTGTGATTATTATTCTGTGAACTTGCTGCTAACAATTTTTAATTAGCATTATTCTGCTGTCAACTCTATTCACCTCCCTCTAGATTATTCTGCTTTACGATTTCGTTCCTATAATTGGTATCAGAGCGGGTGTTATAGGTAAAGTAAGGTAACATTGTAATTATTTATTCATTTAACTAATTATTATATAGATCACAGCACAACACATGGCAACTGTGAAATTCACAAGAGAAGGCCAGGCCACAAACAGACTTCCCCTGTTTGATGGTACGAACTATACATATTGGAAAACACGGATGAGTTTCTTCTTGAAATCACTTGGCTTTTGATTTATGGTCTATTGTTATTGATGGCTATCAAAAGCCACCTCGTATAAATGTTGATGGAGTTTTAATTGAAAAACCCCATAACAGATATACAGAGGAAGAAAAGAAAAAGGCTAGTCTTGACGCACGTGCTATAAACGCTTTATTTTGTGCTTTAGACAGAACTGAATT
Organism: Iris pallida; assembly: GCA_029216955.1. Classification (NCBI taxonomy): domain Eukaryota; kingdom Viridiplantae; phylum Streptophyta; class Magnoliopsida; order Asparagales; family Iridaceae; genus Iris; species Iris pallida. The sequence goes on from JANAVB010041569.1 coordinate 80,580, forward strand.
TAACAGGGTGTCTATCTACACAACTGCTAATGAAGTGTGTAAGCTTCTTGAAGTCACATATGAAGGCACGACTCAAGTCAAAGAATCAAAGGTCAGCAGACTTACTCAAGAGTATGAGGTGTTCAAGATGAAGCCCAACGAAACAGTTACTCAGATGTTCGAAAGATTCTTGGATATTGTAAATCCTTTGTCCTCCCTAGGCAAAGATTACAGTAACCATGAAAAGATTCACAAACTCCTGCGAGCACTTACCAAGAACTGGATTCCAAAGGCTACTGCAATCATTGAAGGGAACGACCTCACAACTATGTCCCTCGAAGTACTCATGGGTAAGCTACTCACTCATGAACTGGAGCTACAATATTTTGAAGAGCCTGTACCAAAGGAGAAGACGATCTCTTTCAAGGCTCAGCACAGAAAAGCTGCTGAAGGTGATTCAGACAGCAGTGAATCTGATGCTGAAGATCAAGCACTCCTAGCCAGGAAATTCAAAAGATTTATGAGATATGAGAAGAAAGCCAAAGAAAATAATAGCAGCAACAACTGGTATCAAGATGATGTTGTCTGCTATGGCTGCAAGAAGAAGGGACATATGAAGAAGGATTGTCCTACAAACTCATCATCAAGCAAGAAGAGCAACAGGTATGAGAAAGGGAACCTGAAGAGATCAACATCTCGGAGATATGCCAACACCAGCATATGGCATGAAAGTGAAGCCAGCGACTCAGAAGATGAACAATCAGAAGACGCTGCAAATGTATGCTTTATGGCATCCGATCAGGTACTCTCTGAACCTGTAGTTGTTACATATGATGACTTCACCTTTGAGCAATTAGGAGATGCCTTCAGTGAACTGATAAGTGATTACAGGAAACTGCGTAGCAAATATCAGACCTCTAAGAAGGTACTCAAAGAGTACAAAGGTAAAATATGAAGACTTACTGACCAACTAGCTGAGGTTAGAAATAATGTTAGTGAGTCTGGTGAGCTTTCATCTGTCAAGCTCTTTTTACACGAGACTATCAAGTCATCTGAAGAGAAAGACAAGGTTATTGACCAACTGAAAGAAGAACTTTCTAAAGAGAAGAAAAGTCTTCATTGTGCACAAGTCAGAATGGAAGCACTCACTTCTGACTATACTAAGTTGTATGATACTTCCAAAAGATTGGAAATTAGGTTGGAAAATCAGCCTGAGACTGCTGCTTCCTACCCTAAGACGTGTCACTTACCGAATAATCGAAACATTCCCAAACCAAACACTGTCAGACCTAACCCTATCAAACCTTTACCCCAAAAGGTTAAGCCCAAACAGGATTATAGGTATGCTTTCTTCTATACTAGAAAACCTAAACCTACCAACCATGCACACCACTCAGCTTTCAACACTCAACATGCACAATGTCATTATTGTGGCCTCATTGGTCATATTTTTCCTGCATGTAGAATCAGAAAGCTTGTTGATTTAAATGTTTATGCATGGATACCAAAAGCTAACATTTCAGGACCCTACAAGAAATGGGTACCAAAAGTTTCATCTGCAAACTGTTTTGTAGGTGGAACACCTTTCACATGCTAAAAGCAAATGGATCCTCGACAGCGGTTGTTCACGACATATGACCGGTGACGCTACATTATTTGCAACACTGTCGAAGAAGAAGAAGAAGAAAGGTTATGTCTCCTTCGGTAACAACTTGAAAGGGTATATCATTGGTATCGGCGATGTTGGTAAATCTCCCTATCATGTGATTAAGGATGTCTGTCTGGTTAGCAAGTTGAAACATAATCTACTAAGCATAAGTCATCTAGCTGATCATGGTTATGGCATCAACTTTGGCAAAGACAAATGTACTATAGTTGATAGCTCAACTGGTAGTACTATCTTTGAAGGTATCAGGGAAGACAACATATATGTTTTCTATTTGTTGGAAGAAACTAGCATTTCAGGTAGATGCTTAATGGATAAAAGTGATGAGAGTCATCTGTGGCATATGAGACTCGGTCACGCAACTATGGATACAATCTCAAGATTATCCACGAAGAAGCTAGTACGCGGTTTATCGGACATAACATTCAAGAAGGATTCGGTATGCAGCCAATGTGAAAAGAACAAAGCTACCAGATCCACATTCAAGTCAGTAAACACAGTATGTACTACTAGACCTCTACAATTGCTACATATGGACTTATTTGGTCCTAGCAGAGTTGCTAGCCTCGGAGGTAATCTATATGCTTTTGTAATTGTAGATGATTACTCTAGATACACGTGGGTATACTTCTTGACACGCAAGAATGATGCATTATTCGAATTTGTCATCTTTTGCAAGAAAGTACAGAATGAAAAAGGTAACATGATCACTCATATTAGAAGCGATCATGGTGGCGAATTCGAGAATGCAGAATTTGAGCAATTTTGTGACACACACGGTTTTGTACACGAGTTTTCCTGTCCTAGGACTCCACAACAAAATAGAGTTGTGGAACATAAGAACAGAACTCTATCCGAAATAGCCAGAGTAATGTTAAACCAGTTTAGTCTACCCAAATATTTTTGGGCTGAAGCTGTCATACAGCTTGTTTTGTTCTCAATAGAGTTCTAATTCGACCCAAATCGAAGAAGACTCCATTTGAGTTATGGTTTGATAGAATTCCATCAGTTTCATATTTTAGAATATTTGGTTGTAAATGCTTTATTCTTAATACAAAAGACAACTTGGGAAAGTTTGACGAAAAGGCCGATGAAGGTATATTTTTAGGTTATGCGGCCAAGAGGAAAGGATACAGAGTCTTCAACAAACGAACTATGATCATCGAAGAATCAATCAACGTCACCTTTGATGAACTGAATCAAATGACTATCGATGATAATGACGAAGATCTAACTTTACCAAGCTCAACACCAGCTGATTCTCAACCAAGCTCGGTACTAGCTGATCCTCCTAGAGAAGATCCAGGAACCAGCTACCTTCAGAGTCTGCCGAAAAGATTAAAATTTACGGCTGATCATCAAAAGGATTTGGTAATTGGTGATATTACCAAAGGTGTAAGTACTCGTACATCTAGTAGAGATATTGTTTCTAGTGTTGCATTCATTTCACAGCTAGAACCCAAAACCATTGATGAAGCATGTAGTGATAATTTTTGGATAGATGCTATGCAAGAGGAATTAAACCAATTTGAACGGAATCAAGTTTGGGAACTTGTTCCCAAGCCTATTGATCATTCGGTCATTAGCACCCGTTGGATATTCTAAAATAAACTGAATGAGAATAGTTTAGTGACTCGTAATAAGGCTCGACTCGTAGCTCAAGGATACAATCAGGAAGAAGGTATCGACTACGATGAGACTTATGCCCCAGTTGCGAGATTAGAATCCATTCGCATGCTATGTGCATTTGCATATTTTCATAATTTTAAATTATTTCAAATGGATGTCAAGAGTGCATTTTAAATGATTTTATAAAAGAAGAAGTTTTTATAGTACAACCTCTAGGTTTCACAGATTTTAAAAATCCTGATCATGTTTTCAAGTTGAAGAAAGCTTTATACGGTTTAAAATAAGCCCCTCGTGCATGGTATGATCGTCTAAGCTCCTTCCTACTTGACAATGGTTTTTCAAAAGGCAAGGTTGACACTACACTTTTTATTAAGTCTTTTAATGTCAAGCTTCTCTTAATATAAGTCTATGTTGATGATATTATATTTGGATCTACTGATGAATCTCTGTGTCAAGAATTCTCTAAGTGTATGCAGAATGAGTTTGAAATGAGCATGATGGGAGAGCTAAAATTCTTTTTCGGACTGCAAATCAAACAAACTGACAATGGGACATTCATAAATCAAGCCAAGTACACAAAAGATTTGCTAAAGAAGTTTGATCTGGATAATGTCAAACCTATTGGCACTCCGATGGAAACTTCAACAAAGCTTGATATTGATGAACAAGGTAAGCCGGTCGACACACGTAAGTATCGAGGTATGATCGGTAGTTTACTTTATTTAACTGCTAATCGTCCAGATATTATATTTAGTGTTTGCCTGTGTGCACGTTTTCAAGCTAATCCAAAGGAATCACATCTGTGTGCAGTTAAGCGTATCTTTCGGTACCTTAAGGGCACTTCTTCTGTTGGCTTATATGGTATCCCAAAACTAAGTCCTTTGACCTTATTGGTTACTCGGATGCAGATTTTGCTGGATGTAAAGTTGATAGAAATAGTACCAGCGGCACATCTCATTTCTTAGGCAAGACTTTAGTCTCATGGTTTAGTAAAAAGCAAAATTCTGTAGCCCTATCAACAATAGAGGCTGAGTATATCGCCGCAGGACGTTGTTGTGCTCAGATTTTGTGGATGAAACAAAACTTAGAAGACTATGATTTATTTTACACACACATTCCTATTTTTTGTGACAACACGAGCACAATTAATTTGACTAAGAATCCAGTATGTCACTCTCGTACTAAGCATATCGAGATTAGACATCATTTTCTTAGAGATCATCATCAAAATGAAGATATTGACCTTGTGTTCATAGATACTGAGAATCAATTAGCTGACATCTTCACAAAACTTCTAGCAGAAGATTGTTTCAATTATTTACGTCGAGAATTATGAATTTTGGACGTCAATAATGTTAATTAATTTTGTTTTATGATTATATTTCAATACGCAAAAACTGTGTTAGAGACAAGCCAATAAAGAGTCTGTCTGTCACCACAACTACGGTTGAAGTGAAGCGGTACTTACGAGTTCCCCGGTGAACCTCCGCTAGTTGGGACAGTACTCCTACAGCTAATCTAAGACAGTCGCTGTGTAACGATATTTAATCTATAAAATAATATTAATTATGTTAATTGAATGTTTAAATTACTAATCTTTGAATTAAATCTTTGAAATGAGTCAATGAAAAAGAAAGTGTTCCAAACCAACCCCAAGCGAATTTGGCTAGAATTCGGACTGAATTCGGCCCGAGTTCGGTTAGTGGTATCTGGTTATACAACCAGAATCCGAGTCCCTTTCTTCTTCATTGCTTCTAAACCCCACCATCATAGCAACAGCAGCCGTACGAGAGCCCTCAAACCCTAGTTCTTTACCACTCCATTTCTCCTAATCTACGTGGTGAAATTCATCCAAATTTTGGATTCATGCGGAGATCGTTGTCCTCTACAACATACTTGAATCTCGGGAGGTATAACTTCATATTTCTCCTTCTTTTTATTTTGTGCATATTTACTTTATTTGCACAATGCCGCCTAAGGGATTTAACCCCTTCAAGCGGAAGAAGACGACCAATCCTAATGAGGAAGGATCATCTTTGAATCCACCCACGAATTCCCTCTTTTTGCCAGTTCAATCGAGCGATGGCGCATTCGATGGATTTTATTTTCAAACCCTAGATCAAGCCCTTCTGTGGTATGGAGACTTCTCTATGAGATCCATATGCACAGGCGCTCCTATCAAATGGACTGTGTTTCCAGAACACCGTCCTTATTTTGAGGCATTAGGGTTACAACACGTTGTTAAACTTTGTTTTTCGGTAGCCACTAATGCCATTAGACTTTTCTACTGCAATATCATATTAAACATGTTTGACGTAAGTACTCGTGTTGGCGGACTAGACATCGAGTTCAATGATGTCCTCTTAGCGGAAATCTTTGGTCTGTCTAACGAAGTTGTACCGCTTGTTGATATCTCTGAATTTGATTTCCTCGACGGCACAACACTTGCTAGTTTCAAAGCTGAACTCTGTGCACCTAATAGAGTTCGCTTTGGAAAGTTCAAGGCAAACAACTTGAACTTGTGTAATTATGAATTGCACCGCATCATCTACTCCACTCTCCTTCCGAAGTCTACTTCAAAGGATGATGTCACATCACTTGAACTATCTGTTATGTATCACATTCTTAAGGGGATTCCTTTTTCTGCTCCTAAGACCATTATCCAGGTGATGGGACGTTGTTGTGCAAGAGATTAAAATCTCTCTTATGCGATGATTCTCCCACGCATCTTCCAGCATTTTGATATTGATTTGTCAACTTGTACTCAAGACCCTGAGCCCAAGTTTCTTAAGCTATCTCGTCGTAGTATGACTGCTGCTGCTCCTCCTATTTCTCCACCTCCTCCACCTACTCAGCAGTATGCCATGACCTTTGAAGGCATACACCAGCATCTTTCTGATTTGCACGTCTCGATGACGGATATGGCCCGCGAACATGAGTTCCACGATGTCACTCATTATCAGGCGATAACAAATTCTTTTGCTGATCTCCGATTAGCTCAGACTGGACATTCTGCCGGTTCTATTCCTAGAGATCCAGCATTCTCTAGTTACCGCTGTGAGGATGAGGCTGTTCATGCCTACTTTCAGCCCGGTAACGTATATGATTGGTACCGTTCTGACCGTGCTCCTCCTAGAGACTATGTCGGTGAGTTTTACACTGGCGCCCCTCCTCACCCTTCTGGCGCTGGTACTTCTGGAGCTGGTCCCTCTGGACATGTCGGTCATGCTGATGATGATGATGAGGAGGAGGAGGAGATGTGATATATTAGCTGATTTTTGAGACTTAGATATTATCTTTTGTACACTTGGAAATGCTTCGACATTCCAAGTTTCTTTTTTTTAGACTTCCACTGGATATTTATTGATATTTCTTGAACATCGTTTTATCTTTATGGGATGCATAGTTTATCTTTCATATCAGTTTATTTATTTATTTATAGAATCTTTATCTGTTTCTATTTTATAAACTGCCTGTGAATTAATTCTGTGTTATATTATAAACTGCATGAGACATTATTTTTCTTGTGTTTCTTCACTGTTTGTTTCTTATGCATTGATTGCGGGGGAGTTTTCTCTTTTGCAATTATTTTGCTAAGTGACAACGGGGGAGAAAATAGGATCTAATATTTTGTTTTTATGAATAATACAGGGATTGAACAATTTTGAACAATGTTGAACTATTTTTGGTATCTTACTCAAAAGATGTTATATCATTCATAGTTTGTCAATTATCAAAATGGGAGAGATTGTTGGCCCATTGGTCATATGGTCAAACTGATTTTAATAATTGATCAAACTTTGTCTCGATATATGGAACTAGTCAGGATATCTCGGACTCTTGGACATGATCAAGAACAACTATCTACTCAGTTCAAGACCGAAGCGCTGTTTGCCTGTTCGAGTCTGTATTTTTTTGAGCAATGTATTTTTTATTTTATTTGAGTCTAGGAATACTTTGTACACCGAGTCGTACTGGCAAATAGGCTATTCCAAAATGATTTCAAAATGTTTTTAAAATGTCCTTAGTTTTGAAAAATATTCTTATTTACAAAAGCTCCAAAAAGGTTTTCAAAATTCCCCAAAAACTAATTTTAAAAACATAACCTAACCCTGACAGAACTCGGCAAGAGTTCGGTTAGTGGCCATTTTGTTTTTGAATTCCTTGAAACTTGGTCATCCTGCAGTTGCGGATTTGACCGAGATTTGTTCATCGAGTTCTGCCCGAATTCTGCCAGAATTCTGTCTTTGGAACTCCTATAAATAGAGATGGATTTCGATCATTTTAACTCACTCATTCACTTTCAATCTTCTCTCTACTTAAAGCTTTCAGTCTTCCAAAGAGTTTTTCTCGAGCTTTAATTTTCAGATCCCAAGCCAGTTACAATCCTCTAGTCGATTTGCTAGTGCGGTGCGGTCTAGAAGATTCTGAGTGATTGTAATCAGAAGGCTTGATAGAAGAATACCTCTTCACAATTGAAGTTGGACGAGTTCTTCGTATCAAAGCTCGTGTTGTAGAAGTTGCAAGGACTTCATAAGAAAACTTGCGATTTTGCCAATAGTGGATTCAACTGGTAGCAAGAGTTCTACCGACTGGACTAGTCCTCAACAGAGGAAAACTAGTATACATCGCTGTCTTTGCGTTTGCTTTCTTATCTCTATCTTTACATTATTTAGTTGTGATTATTATTCTGTGATCTTGCTGCTAACAATTTTTAATTAGCATTATTTCGCTGCCAACTCTATTCACCCCCCTCTAGAGTATTCTGCATTATGATTTCGTTCCTACAAATCACTATTGCAATGGCAATATTCTCGGGAGCAAAGTAAATCAATATTGCAATGGCAATATTCTCGGGACAATTCATCATAAGAGGACCCACCAATAATATGATTACGTTTTGGCATAAAACATCACATAAAGGTTGTGACTTCCAGACAATACTCAGTTTCCCCTAAAATCCAAAATGTTATATGGTTCTGTACCTATTATAACAGTTCGAAACAAAGCATTAAAAATAGCCCACAACCATTAGCTAAAATCATAAGAACAAAATACAAGGTCCATGTTCGTAATGTTATTTTTAGCTTCAACTATACCAGCAAAAAACACAATATAATACTGAAATATTGACAATAATAACATAGACTCATTTAAACTATACCAACGTTGATATATGCACAAGTGAATGAGAAAAGTATCAACGAACTTCATTGGCCAGTTTCTTTTTATGTATTTCATAAAAGGTTGGGTTCAAGAATATCAAATCTAATATTCATCAACATCAGGAGGAATTTTTTTTAGATCTAGCCATTTGAAAAATAACATTACTTACTAATTGGTAAAAGTAACTCAAATGTAATAAATAAATATTATATAGACACTAATGAATGTTTTGAAAATTTAAACATTCAATTATTTTTAGGATTTGAAAATAATAAGGACATACAAATACATGGACGTCTAGATGAAGACCGGACGACCGTGATCTCGTTGGCAAGATGAGGGCCCAACGACGGCCGTGATCTCGACAGCTGTAATCATAATGGCCCTGATCCCGACGACCGTGATCATGATGGCCGATGATTCAGACCCTGACGACAGAGATGACGACCCGACGGTAGAGATGATGATCCCACCAGAGAAGGGGTTTTCCCACGTGGTTTTTAATTCCGGCGTAAGAGATGCAAAGAGGAGCGAGAGAGGGGATTAAAAAAGAGAAGATGATGGTTTATGCATGCCAAATTAGGAAAAAGGGGACTGGACGTTTGGTTAAGGTCACGTGAGATCACGCGACTTAGATTGGAACAGTTTTGGAATGGATTCTTTGTGTTCCTGAATAAATAATTACTATTAAAACTAAAAAAAATATTTGGAACTATTTTTTATTTTGGCATAGGTTTTATCCATTCCAAAACCTAGGCATGCTAAATAGGCATTCCACATTAAAATATGTCTAGTGTTCCTAATTAATTGCTTTGGTGTAGTACACATCAGTCTCAAATCTCTTGATTTCTAGCACAAGTCTCGGTCCAACCTTCTGATTGCATCCAACAGGCCAACCAAATGTCTCACACGGGACGGGGTATTACATAATATACCACTCAAAAAAGTTTTGTCCTCAAAACTTAAGGGAACAACTCATTCTACTAAATTCACTTAGTCATAACAAGCTATTCATTCCGCTTCAATCCTATATTCATTTCAGCATACACGGCCATCTCGAGATTGTTATCCAACTGTACTACTTAAACCATCAATGATTCAATCTCGTCTTTCTCTTTTATAAAATATTTACACTTCTTATTGATTCACCAACATTCTCCCATTCAACTCTATCTTGGTAGCAGCCTACCTCTTAGTTTAGATTTATACACATATTTTAGGCATCCCCAAAACATATGCGGTTCAACCAAGTCTGTGCCAGTTCGATTCGGTAAGCTTCCTCTACAGGGTTATCTCTGTCGTAGCAATCACTTCAGTTGGATCCATACACATACATAGGCGTCTCCAAAATATATATATTTCAGCCAACTTCCGTGTTAGTACAATTCGATAAGCCACAGGTGTAACTCTCTTCCCCTGTCCGACTTAGCATCCTTTTCAATTGACTTATTACTTCGTTTGTTTTGCCATAGTCATTATCTTTGGAGCCACAAATACTTAACATCAGGTACTACTCAGATAAGTTCCTTATCCAAGCATAATATTTTTAGCTTGAAACCAACCATACTAAGAGTTCACCATAATCAATATACAATTCTATTCCTTCTAAATCTAACGATATTTCCTACCGAACTAATTCATCTTTCCTAAATGGTCTAATTCGAGGGTCAATTGTTATTAATTACTCAAGCTATGAACACAATTCCATGTAACATTCTATCCAACCCACAATCTCTTATTTCAAATTTCCCTTTTCGGCTGAAATCACTAATCAACTTCTGAGCAACGGTCCATCTTCTCAATTCGATACACGGCATTCGAGGTTACTCTAGCTAACCAACTTTAGATACCGACCATCATTCCCATCATAAGTAGCCAATTCCTTCTTATGGAACAATTCACTGCTCGCTACATATAACTCAAGTCTCATCCCATGATTGCAGTTCCCGCTAAGGCCGACATATTACTTCTCAATTGTCAAATATCTCTGAGGCTCATGTCACATCACATACTTCCTTAGGTCATACTCGTTACCATCATCTCTCGTTTAATACCAAAAAGTCATCCTATGGGTCGCCAATGGTCACCTATTATTCGGTTAAATCTCCATGGCTAGCAATAGCGACAGCTAAACATAATCATTCAGGTGACTCTCCTAGAGTGGATGACTACTAGGGACCATGCTAATTTTTTATTCTTAGGGCCAACAATCATTCGACGGTTCCAAGGAACTCTATCCAAACCTGTGGATTTCAACTCAGTCTGAACAACTAATTGTCATTGCTGACTATGCCGATAATTGGTTATTCAACCCATGTAGGGTCAAGTCTGAAATAAGGTGTAGGCAACTCTAGAGGGGGGTGAATAGAGTTTGTGTCGATAATCACCAAATAAAAAATTAACTCTATATTACCTCCACAAAACAACTATCAAGATAGTAAATAAATCAGAGAGAAATACGGAAGTAAATAAAGATCAAGAAGAGCATACGCAAACACAGCAGTTTTAACCTGGTTTCCCTCGTGGAGGACTAGTCCAGGCCTGAGAACTCTAGCTCAGGATTAAATCCACTATTTGTGAAATAGTAGTTACACCCCGTGCCTTTTCTTCAGAAGAGCACGTCAACTTCTTACAGATCCGCAGTGGCAAAACTTGGAATTGTCCAAGTGACTTTTCTTTTCCTCTTGCATACAACTTCTAGCTGATATCGTACTGAGCACCTTGGGCTAAGGAGAGTTGTGGCTTAGGAGATATGGAAGAATGAGGCTTGGAGTAGTAGAGCTTAGAAAGCTTGAATATTTGAAGGTAAGAGATGATTTAAAATGAAAGAATTCAAGCTCTATTTATACTACTCTGGGGAGACAGAATTTGGCCAGAATTCTGCCCCAAGAATTCAAATTTTCGAACGTTGGACAGCTTGTAGCAAGCAGGCCCTAAAAATTAGGGTGCTGGAAATCAAGGGACAGAGTACGGCCCGAACTCTGTGTGGAGGCAGAGTTCGGCCCGAACTCTGTCTCCAGAAGACAGAATTGGTCCATTGGGCTTTTGGGCTTTGTGGAGCTTAGGCTTGGTTCAGGAATTGGTCTGTTTGAATGGTAGAGCTTTGGAGAGATATGTCTAGGGGTTGAGATGACTCAGTGCGACTCAACGTACACATTCTCCTAGACTCAATAAATTGAAGATTACAGACTTAGAACAATTAGGAAAACCAAGAGCCCTTTGATGACGCCTTTATTCTGATATTTGAGCAGTCCTGAAGACGTCTTTTTCCTTGACAATAGTCTTTTCCCCGATGCGAGGCCCCGGATAGGTCACTAGGCGGTTCGGAGAAATCTCTTTGTATGACGCCGTCTTTGTTCCATCATTAATTCTTTATTTCCTATGTCCTGGTTTGATCATGTTTGATCATGCTTACTGCATGTCTACAAATATATGTTAGTCCAGCAAAATATGTTGCAGTACGATACAAGCATAGCAATATAATATAGGACAATTAGGACAATGCTAAGCAAAATATGTTGCAGTACGATACAAGCATAGCAACATGATATAGGACAATACTAAGTTTAAGTAACAACATGATAGTGAGTACATAAATATTAGTGACATCATTTTGTTAAACTTAACTGATTAGCCATATTCAAAAATACGATGTAATCATTGGGCCAACAAAGTCTATCTATGGTCATCGTCAAGAAATTAATTTCCACAGAGGCTTATACTAGACTTACCCAACGATCAACTAAGATGGATCTAGCAACATTACGGTCTAAATCCCGACCTGAGATATAATTTTGCAGAAATCTAACCCATCAAGTAGAATTCCGAATAATCTAATTTTAGTTCCAAATACTTTCGTAACCACACGGATCTATATACCGAGGCTAACTATTCAAAGGTCATCGATTTTGATAGAGTCTCAACAAAACTATAGAATCACGTTGTTTCGGTTTGTATGACAAAGTCATACCACTAAGTCATAATCCAACAATCTATATTCCAATCGACAGTCACCTATACCATCACACCATATATCGATATTACCTATACGATTTGTGATTCTCAATCCCATTCGTTTTTTCGGCCATTAAAATCTCATACGGATATTCACACAATCTCATACCATAAGGGTCAAGTAGTTCATTCCATTCAATCTGATAATTTATGTATCAACTAATAATTCTTCATACAATACAAGTATTCAGAGTCATTACTTGTTACTTCTTTGATACAATTCGATTTCTCAATATACGTGCACGTATGCATTGACTATCCATCTTGGCAAGTGCGAGCATACTTCTCAGAATCTATCCTTCGATGGTCAAGATGGGTTAAAATCTATCACACCTTTAGGGTCATAACACAAAAATTTTATATTCATCTGAGTCACCGACAACTTTCCAAAACTTTTCAAATGAGCAACCGATTTGTAATAGCCACATATAATTTTTCATCCAACTAACCGCAACTATTGTTCATTATTCTAAACCACAACATTCTTTTACTGAATGCATCTCCCCGTAGTAAAATTATCATCCATCTAGTCTGAGTCATCACCCGATTGCACAATTCCTAACCAAGGCACATATTTAAATTTTCAACAATCGTGCTACCCAGCATACCATCATCGTCAAGGGACACTCGAGTCACCTAGCAACAAGGCATAACTGCCGCTAAGTCTCAGCACTACCCAATGCTCACAAATAGCCTTATTGTTATTCTATGAAAAAGGTCATGATACGTCTCATTCTGAAGTGGTAGGGGCATATGCCACTCAGATATGAAGCCATCTATACAATAATGAACTCAAGTCTCTGTTTCGGACAATCATGATATTGATTGATCACAACACAAGCCAACATCTTAGGGTCTCAAGGTCATATTTAACTACACATGAGTCAACTCATCAATTCTGTTGAACTCAAACATCGATTGTTCCATTCACAATTCTTTTCCAGCATAACATGCAATTCTCAAGCATGTTACAACATATATGGCAACTTTTCTCTATTTTCATATTCTGAACATCATTCACAATTAGCATACTATGGCATCGAGTCATTGTTGGGTCATTAGTGTCCAAACCAACAACAATCAAACATTCAGGCATCACATTGTATTTAGACTTATAGTATAGAATATCCAATAAGCAGCCTTGAAGGTCAACAAAACTTTTCAGACACTAGCAACTTAGGATAATTTCAGAAACAACAACAGATAATCGCAGAAGCAATCTTTGATTTAATCGACGAAGCAATGTTAAGTATTCCCAGAAGCAACTTTGGTTAATCAAAGATGCAACTTTGATTTGAAATGAATCAAATAAGAGTCCAAAGACGTAAAGCCGTGCTCTGATACCAATTTTTACACCCTAATTTCACAGAGTCATCCATCTTCATATTTATCTCTAAAAATCGATCATCCTCGCTTGGACGTGATGTCGTACAAGTCTGATATTGCACTTGTACAAGACAAAGACGATACATAATTGATAATCTTCAAATAGAAATATATCGCAGCGGCACAATCAAACAAATTGAAGATAATAAGGATGCATCTTTTTTATCAAAAAGAATACCTTATTGATTCATAGCAGCAAAAATAAACAGATAACCTGAAGCCACATGGAGATATATGGAAATGTATTCTCTTTATTGATAACTGAAATAGAGTTAAAGGCTTGCAGTAGAATGTAAGGTTTACAACATACTTTACATTGATAGCCAACCGAACACATGTCATTTAGGCTTACATTGGATGCTTGATACATCCGATTACAACTGAATATGCCGAGTTGTCTTACAAATCACTGGTACAACAGATTTACAATGTTCCATATATTATATCCTTTATAAACAGAAGACGTTATCTTTTGCAAGGACAGCTTCTACATACCCAACAAATATTCGATGTCGTAGAACTGATCAAGCCAATCTTTGTGTGTTAAAATTTCCCAGTTCCTAATAAGTGTGTCAACAACGTAGGTCAGTACATCATCGATGTACTGGCGAGAAGAACCAGCCCACTCGCCTAAACCAATACTAAGTAATCATTTGAGCAAATATTTATTAGAGTGATTTTTCTATTTGGACTTAGCACCAGTTTACAGTTCTTAAGCAGTATTTATTGAAAAGACATGTAAACGTGTAGTAGTATTATTCATGTGTAAGCAACAGTAAATCATGGGCAGCATGTATTCTCTTATTTCATATCTATAGCAACAATTTAGCATGTATGTCATGATTAAGCAGTGTTCATAGTAAGGCATCATTGTAGCATACTTGGTATTATCATATTAAGCACGTAATAGCAATATTCATGGAAAGACAACATCAATAGTATTGTTTTATCTAGCATGTTAATTAGGCAAGTTGAATTAACAAGTATGATAATCATATCACATTTAAGTAATTTTTTACCGATAGCCGACTCCCTCGTACCTGCATCAAATACACGTTATGTGTTACACTTACTCTGCCTGCACAAAATATTCATTAGCATGCATCCTGACTACATGGTCACCGACGTTGTTATACCATACAGAATTTTGTCATATATGACTTCAAAGGTTACTGTGATGAAGAAAAAATAGGCAGCTAGCCTTTAAGAATGACTCACAATACCAAAGGATTTTGCAAGGTCCACTAAAAGTAGGTAGCTAGCTTCAAAGAGTGCCTTGCAAATCCCGTGCTACCAAAGCACACCAATATTTTCTCCTAGGTCGAATCATTCCCAGTGCCCCGGGTACCGTTCGAGTAAACTTATCTCAAACCTTGTTCACAAGTTGTCCATGACCATACGAATGTGTGTCCGACTCGATCGTATAGATAAAAGCTTGGTAAATTAATAAAAAAAGTAAGGGCAACAGTGTATCATCTCATCTCATCAAAGTCATGTTAAATGATTTATTTATTTCCATCATTACCATTATTTCACTTGGTGATCTCAGCGATCCCAAGCCTCATCAATTCTCATCGCTAGGGACAATATCATTCATTTCATTGCTTATAAAAATAGGCAGTATTTTATATCTTTGCAATATTTACACAGAGTGTACATGATTCAGTGTTTCATTCAGTTCAGTAGCAGTTAGCATGAGCAATATTTAGACATAAGGGACAGTATCAGTTCATTCTCAGGCATCAAGTCACATTAGTAGTTCAAGTGTTATTCATTCAGTAGTTCAATGTTCATGCATTATTCATTTCGATAATTTTCAACATAAGCATCACTATTATGTAGCAACAAAAATATGGGACATTTAGGGATAAAGCATAGAAATATGATATTCCATTTTATTAAGCATGAAGGAGTAGGTGAGAAGGGACAGTTCCACTCACATGCATAAAGGGTCTTTCTGTTCTTATCACATACAATTTTACTAGACACGGTTGTACCGCCAAGCCATGTGCCAACACCCATTCCATCTGACCAGCTAAGAGAGTACATCAGTCTCAAATCTCTTTATTTCTAGCACAAGTCTCGGTCCAACATTCTTATCATATCCAACAAGCCAACCAAATGTCTAGCACGGAGCGAAGCAATACATACATAGTTTTTTAGGTCTATACCTTGCCATACTAAGATATTCTAGTCTATACTAGGTTAATACCCTATGTATCTACTTATATTGTATATATATAGGCTCTATAATGCAATATCCTAACTATTATCCAAATACCTTATCATCTTACCTATACCCTATCTCAAAGGTAAAAAATTAAAACCTTAATGTATTTACCCAATTACCTTTACATTAGCCTTATCCCAACCTACCTAGGTATATTCAATAACTATATGTCTACCTATACCTTTAACCATATTCAAACATATCCTATGGCTTACCCATATGATACTTTCACTTTAAACCCAATGACAAATCACATAGGTAATCCCATTACCTATGCCCAAGACACTAACCACATTACTTACTCATGTATAACATACACTACACCTATTACCTAATACCTTAAGGGAAGATAAACCCAATACTCTATCAAACAATATCCTAAAACTTACCTCTGTATTCACCTAAATATATACCTAATCACTATTCAAACCATACCCTATATTACCTATCATTACCCTATACACATGTTAGCTCACAATCACACACACATAACATGTCTCAACACACCCTGCTGCTAGAGTGCAATTGCCCTGCCTGGTGTAGGGCTTTGTTGCTACCCCTATCATATTCCTGTGCACACACAGGAAAACCCTAACCTTAGCTCACTGGAACATAGATGTAGCTATTGCTATTGTTGTTCTTCTCTAACCCCTGCACTTTGATCAACCCCTTTCCTCAACTCTTGTACATCTCACAACAGTACACACTGTTGTTTACTGCTTCTAATGCTCCTAACTACCCTGTCCACTGTTGTTGCATATTACTAAAGACCCCTCACTGTTGCTGCTTATCTCTTTCTTTCTATATACCTGCTTCCTTACCCATTATTTCTAATATCTGCTGCTAGTGTTGTTGCCCCCATTATTGCATTTGTTGCAGCTTCTACTGTTGACTCTCCCCTCTTGTTTGCTGCCCTTGCTCCTATTTCTCCTCTATTTACTGCCTAAAGCAGCATACAAGCCACTGCTGCTGATTGCCTATCTCTTAGCTGTTGTAGGTACACCCAGGTAATACAAGGTGTTGCCTGCTGCTATTTATCCTAGCTATTGCTCTACCCTGCTGCTACTGTCAATGCTACTATTGTTTTTGTTCTGTACATAGTAGCAAAGCTGTTGTTGTTGTTGTCTATATGACCCCTCCCCTCTTGCTTCACTTCTTCTTGCTTACTACTACAATTTTTGATACTTCTCCTACACATCTTGTACTTTGTTGCCATGATGGGGTTCACATTTCCCCCATCTTAGCTGTTGCACAGGTGTGCAGTGCTGCACTAATAGGCTACTTCTGCTTTCAAGTAGCAGTGCAACACCATCCTCCTCCACATTACTGTCTGTCTCTCTCTATCTAACTATATATCCATCCAACTATCAACCTATCAACCTACCTATCTAACTGTCAACCTATCTATCCAATTATCTAAATTATGACCACACACAAACATAGGTATAACACATATGGACAGACACACATACTTACATGTGTATGCATACACATGCACTAGTGCACATCACACAACCACTATACCAAGGCACACACATATACATGTCTATATTTACACATATTTATCTTATAGTGTCCCGTTCCGCTCAGTCAATCGGAGGAATCGAAATGTCGACGGCGTTCGGACTTAGCCTTGCAACGGCTACTCGGAGACATCGCTCGGTCGAGGCGACCGCTCGCTCAGGGGGGGTAGTTTCGGTGAACTTGCCTCATCTTTGCCTTCACAAAATAAATTGCATGTTTTCGACTTGCACAAGTAGGCTTAATAATAAAAGAGACGAATCCACATAGCTAAAGGGAGTAATCCCGCAGGTCGAATTGAGATAGAAAATGGAAAGGTCCAACGGTCGGCTTAGAGTTGGTGCCCGGCGTGCTTTGAAAATGACACTCGATCCTTCGTCTCGTGGCTTGGGAGAAGGAAAGTTGGTTGAGTAAGCAAAGTATGAACGTAGCCTAAGTCATAGGCGTCGCCCGCGTAAATGCTCGATAAAGCATGCACGCTTCCATGATGCAAGGCTTGGCATAGCCTTTGCTCGTCCCTTCAGTTAAGTTGTAGGCTTGGTAAAGTTTGGCAAAGTGATGGCGGTCGAACTAAGTCATTCCAAGCACGGTCCTATGAGTTCTATGGCTGACTATAGCCACGAAGTCCTACAGTGTTAAAGCTAGTCGTATGGAGTAGGTGTTGGGCGATAGTGTCGCGTAGAACAGGATTGGCCAAAGGCATGATGCACGGACTTAGTGTTTTGAGGCATGAACCACGGTTGATTTAATGAGTTTTGGAGAAAGGACTATCGAATAGGCATTGCGTTGAATGAAATAATATGGTAACATGGAAAGAATGCTCGCGACAGTGGGTCGTCAAGGGGTCCTTGAGGGGTCTCAAGGATAGAAGTCTTGAGATTGGTTTGAAAAAGATGGTAACATTGAATGAGAAATGACTGTGTGAGATGTCAGTTTGAGTGAAAGGTCTTGCATGGTCATTAGACAACTTTTCGACAAGGAAGAGTTTCCCCGTAACGGCAACCAAGGGCCATAGGACCATTTCGGCCAAGAATGGAAACATGGTGATAGCTATGCTGACTCGATAGCACCGGGTTAGTCGGAGACTTCCAGGGGGCTTGCTACCTTGCACTGGAAGGGTCCCGGCCAACCGCAAGCTATGTGTCCACTATAGCTTGTCATGCTAGTGACCTTATATAGATGAGTCGGCATGGGTGGCGATCCGCGTATATGCCTTTGGACAGAGTCGAGTATTAGGTGAAGTGAAATAAGAGTCGAGTCGAATGCGTGCTCGGTCGGAAGACAATATTTGGGCCTAAGATTTGGCTGCAACAAAGACACTGTGCTTCGGTACGAGATGTGGCGTCGAGTCTTATGTTGTCGACATATAAGTTGCATAAGTTATACTTTGAGTTGTCATAAGTTTAAGTCAGGAGATGCCACAAGGCAAAGTTGGTCGAGTAACCCTTAGTTCACAAGTTGGATGGGTCAGTTGACGATTTAGTAGCAAAGGGCCACGAGGCGACGATACGATTGAGTCTCATTGAGTTACGAGGCACGGCCTCAGCAAGGATTTGTAGCACGGTCACACGGAAATAGAGTTTCATCGTGTACTTGCGTCTCTGATTTAAGCCGTAAGGTAAACACGACTCGATAGGTTAACGTTGTTCGCACGAGAAGGGTCTTGAGGCAAGGTATGAGTTAATGTTGAATGTTGCAAGCACGGGATGGTCTAACGACACAAGGTAGGCAAGGCGTCAGTCATAAAACTGATCCTAAGGCAAGAGTAGAAAGACAATCATAAAGGGGACTATATTGCACAAAGTAAATCTAACGTGTTGGTTTTCTATGGGTGGGCGAGGAGCTCATTCCACCAGTACAGTTGAGTACTGACACCCACATAGTTTACATGTGCAGGCACAGGTAGAAGCTCGTGGCGCGGAGCTCGCTTGGATGCATCGAGTCACGGAGTTCCTTGGCGATTCGAAGCGTGCGGCCGCATGATGTAAAGACTTATACGGGACATAATGTATGGACATCGCCTTTCGATGCTTCCGCTGGATCAAGACTTGTAATTGAGAGATTAGAGAGAGCTGAGTGAACTTGTAAAATGTGAGAAGAGTGAGCTTGAGAGACATGTAATCTTGGCATTGCGCCCCATTGTAACCTTTATTTCAATATCAATAAAAGGGTGTTTTGCAATGACTTGTGTTTGTTTTTTAAATTCCGCTGCTATTATTCAATGTCTCTGCTCAGGACTTCCGTGTGACGACCCCGTCGCAGCCGCTGAAATTGGCCGTTATGGAACCCGCCTTGCACGAGCGAAATCTAGGCTCGTGCGACATCATGCCTTAGCGAGGACGATCGCTCCTACGGGAGCGGGGCGTGACATAATGGTATCAGAGCACGGCCTTACGTCCTTGGACTATCGATTGAATTTTTTAACTCCGTTGTTTTCGCAAACTCTGAAATGTTGCTTCCGCAAAGTTGATATCGTTGGTGCGCTCCCTCTCAAATGTCCCACGGGATGTCAATACAATAAGTCTAACTATTTAGCAAAACGTAGGAGAACAGTTTTTGACAACAAAACAAAAAGATGGTTCGCGTAAGCAGGGTTGGCTAAGTCGGGCTGGGCATATACACCAAAGTGGCATCGACCTTACAAAAGTCGAGTACAGATAATTGATTAGTGTTGAGCTTGAATGAGTTGAACTCGATTGAGTAAATGTGGGATGACTGTCGATAAGGGTACTATCGAGCGATGGTATCGTCAATGCGATATAGATGAGCGTGCTTTGAATTAGAGGAATGGTTCGAACGGGATTTGAAAAAGCCAATTTTGATTCAAATGATAGTTGAGGATTAGTTGAATGACTTCATCTCTGAGTGGTGTATGCGATAGCCTCAGGGATGTTGATCGATCGATTGAGGATTCGGGGTGTCGGTGAGTCTATCAGCAAGCGTCACACATATGCAAAGCCTTAGATTGTGTGTAGTTGAGCAAGTTGTAATCTTAAAGATTTGACGATGTGTGATTCAAACAAATTAGAAATTGATGTGCTCGGAACGTGTACGGGATTGAGGATTGTGCGAAGTATGAAACGCGAGAATGATTGAGTAGGTGAAATTGAATCGAAAAAAAAGTTAAGGTGTAGCAAATGGATGACTCGATGGAGGAAATTGATACGGATCGTATACGAAAAGTTAGCACGACAAGTAGATATCATGCATGAAAAGTTTGAGTTTTGAAGTTACGCAATGACTCGGAGGATTTGAATGGATGTCGTTCGATGAATTGAGTTAGTGAAGGGACGATGCGAATTGAAAAAATATGTTGGTCGATGACTTAAGATAGACGGATAAGTAATACGCAAATTTTGGTTTGAGGAAATTGATGTTGTGAATGATTCGAGCAATAATAATCGAAATTGATTTTGAATATCGAGGAGATTATCCAGTCGGACGATAGCATCGTTTGTACAACACAAAATTTGGTTGCAAAGGAAGATCGTCAGGTTACGTATATCGTCGATGGTATTAAGGCGTATCAAAGATCGATATGCGATAACTCGGGGGTACTCTGACTCGGCGAATGATGATCGTGCAAGTGTTATTGTTCGGTTAGATGCAACACTTAGGACTTTGATTGAGATGAATGTTGGATGAAAATAGAAGTATTTTGATGGTTACGCGGATAACCACAACGTCGACGATTTTATCTTATACGAGTGCAACTCCAGCCTCGTACATGCGTTGCGTCGAATTCGGGACGATCGTTCCGCATGAGCGCTGACATGGTGATTCATGTCGCGGGAATGACCGAACTCAGAAAAATCAGGATGCGGCAACTTTGATTGTCTCGACTTGTCAGCTTGATGCGAAGGTAAATTTGAGGATTTGTAGGACTTACGATTGATGAATAAAATAAACTTGAGGATTGAGTAGGTCCAATCCACGCATCGAAAATGAATTAGTCTAGATGCAAAACAAGAGTTACGTCCCGATGAGGATAATTATCCCGCGGGAGCGTGCATGGTGATTCGTGCCCACCGTGGATAATCTGACTCACGTGAGATCGGGGCACAATATATTGTTAAGCTAGACGACCTTATGATCGATCATGTAAATTAGAATAGATGACTTAGGCAATGTGGAATGTAAAATTTTGGTTAGCGACAAATTTGTGTCATAGCATGTTTGAATCGAAAAGGATTGATAGGCAGATTATGTCGAACGTGTTCGAAGAGATGGACTATTCGAAGATGGTTTGTCGAACGAGCGATATTGATATGTCAAGGAATTGGTTGAAACGTGAGTATCGTAGGATGGCTTTGCTGAATGACTCTTACCGCGTGCGACGAACGTTGGGATTTGTGTAAGGAATTGATGTTTGATGTTTAGAAATTGGAGTGATACGAGCTTGGGTAGAAAACCCCGTACCATCAAATTGGTTTGACCTTAGGATAGGGTCAGTGTTGATATTGTTATTTGGGAACTATAATTCCAATACTGACGGAAAGACATAGCCTAGTGGTTAGGCAGACGTCTGAATACGAAGTGGTAGGATTTGTGGAGGCACCACTCGTGAGTATCGGTTGACATGCATGTATATCAGGGACGCTTGAATATGTGCACGATCCGACTCGAGTGGTGATGGCGGGATTCGCTATCACGAGGCTTGGTTGAAATACATGTATTTTGGGGACGCCTAAGATATGTGCACGATCCATACTAAGTGATACGTTGAATTCAAGTGAGACTTGAGAAACAAGAAGGAGTCGAGGATTTTGAGATCATAAGTTTTGAAGAAAGGATTGTGGATAGCACGAGCGTGGCTCGGATTGAGGGAAACCCTTAGAAGAAATACGTGCGAGAGATGTAGGATGTTGAGTCGAGTGATAAGTCGATAAGTGTACTCAGTTAGTTTCGAGGACGAAACTTTTTCTGAGTGGTGTAAGATGTAGTGCCCCGTCCCGCTCAGTCAATCGGAGGAATCGAAACGCCGACGGCGTTCGGACTTAGCCTTTGAACGGCTACTCGAAGACATCGCTCGATCGAGGCGACCGCTCGCTCAGGTGGGGTAGTTTCGATGAACTCTCCTCATCTTTGCCTTCACAAAATAAATTGCATGTTTTCAACTTGCACAAGTAGGCTTAATAATAAAAGAGACGAATCCACATAGCTAAAGGGAGTAATCCTGGCAGGTCGAATTGAGATAGAATATGGAAAGGTCCAACGGTCGGCTTAGAGTTGGTGCACGGCGTGCTTTGAAAATAACACTCGATCCTTCGTCCCATGGCTTGGAAGAAGGAAAGTTGGTTGAGTAGGCAAAGTATGAACGTAGCCTAAGTCATAGACGTCGCCTGCGTAAATGCTCGATAAAGCATGCACGCTTCCATGATGCAAGGCTTGGCATAGCCTTTGCTCGTCCCTTGAGTTAAGTTGTAAGCTTGGTGAAGTTAGGCAAAGTGATGGTGGTCGACCTAAGTCATTCCAAGCACGGTCCTATGAGTTCTATGGCTGACTATAGCCACGAAGTCCTACAGTGTTAAAGCTAGTCGTATGGAGTAGGTGTTGGGCGATAGTGACGCGTAGAACATGATTGGCCTAAGGCACGATGCACGGACTTAGTATTTTAAGGCATGAACCACGGTTGATTTAATGAGTTTTGGAGAAAGGACTATCGAATAGGCATTCCGTTGAATGAAATGATATGGTAACATGGAAAGAATGCTCGCGACCGTGGGTCATCGAGGGGTCCTTGAGGGGTCTCAAGGATAGAAGTTTTGAGATTGGTTTGAAAGAGATGGTAACATTGAATAAGAAATGATTATGTGAGATGTCAGTTTGAGTGAAGGGTCTTGCATGGTCATTGGACAACTTGTCGACAAGGGAGAGTTTCTCCGTAACGGCAACCCAGGGTAATGGGACTGTTTCGGCCAAGAATGGAAACACGGTGATAGCTGTGCTGACTCGATAGCACCGGGTTAGTCGGGGACTTCCAAGGGGCTAGCTACCTTGCGCTGGAAGGGTCCTGGCCAACCGCAAGCTATGTGTCTACTATAGCTTATCACGCTAGTGACCTCATATAGATGAGTCGGCATGGGCGGCGATCCGCGTATATGCCTTTGGACTGAGTCGAGTATTACGTGAAGTGAAATAAGCGTCGAGTCGAATGCGTGCTCGGTCAGAAGACAATGTTTGGGCCTAAGATTTGGCTGCAACAAAGACACTGTGCTTGGGCACGAGATGTGGCGTCGAGTCCTATGTTGTCGGCATATAAGTTGCATAAGTTATACTTTAAGTTGTCATGAGTTTAAGTCAGGAGATGCTGCAAGGCAAAGTTGGTCGAGTAACCCTTAGTTCACAAGTTGGATGGGTCAGTTGACGATTTAGTAGCAAAGCGTCGCGAGGCAGCGATACAATTGAGTCTCATTGAGTTGCAAGGCACGGCCTCAACAAGGATAGAAATGGAGTCTCATCGCGTAGTTGCATCTCTGATTTAAGCCGTAAGGCAAACACGACTCGATAGGTTAACGTTGTTGGCACGAGAAGTATCTTGAGGCAAGGTATGAGTTAACGTTGAATGTTGCAAGCACGGGATGGTCTAACAACACAAGGTAGGCAAGACGTCAGTCATAAAACTGATCCTAAGACAAGAGTAGAAAGACAATCATAAAGGGGACTATATTGTACAAAGTAAATCTAACGTGTTGGTTTTGTATGGGTGGGCGAGGAGCTCATTCCACCAGTACAGTTGAGTACTGACACCCACATAGTTTATATGTGCAGGCACTGGTAGAAGCTCGTGGCGCGGAGCTCGCTTGGATGCGTCGAGGCACGGAGTTCCTTGGCGATTCGAAGCACATGGCCTCATGATGTAAAGACTTATACGGGACATAATGTATGGACATCGCCTTCCGAAGCTTCCGCTGGATCAAGACTTGTAATTGAGAGATGAGAGAGAGGTGAGTGAACTTGTAAAATGTGAGAAGAGTGAGTTTGAGAGACTTGTAATCTTGGCCTTGCGCCCCATTGTAATCTTCATTTCAATATCAATAAAAGAGTGTTTTACAATGACTTGTGTTTGCTTTCTAAATTCTGCTGCTATTATTCAACGTCTCTGCTCGGGACTTCTGTGCGACGACCCCGTCGCAGCCGCTGAAATCGGCCGTTATGGAACCCGCCTTGCACGAGCGAAATCTAGGCTCGTGCGTCATCATGCCTTAGCGAGGACGATCGCTCCTATGGGAGCGGGGCGTGACACATCTCTCCCCTATACACTTGCACACTCTCTCTATTACACATATGTATTCATGCACTACAACAAAAATACCTTTTAGTGACGGCTAAAAACCGTCATTAATTAAGAACCATGATGCTTTTTTTTCTTAATCCAAGTGTTATGAAATCGGATGTTATAAATGTTTTTTCAAAGAGTTATAGATAATTCTTCCGAAAACGTCATTAATAGATTGAATTTCTGCTATGTTTTATTTTCAAAGCGTTATGGATAGTTATGTAAAACCGTTATGAATAGTTAATATGGTTTAAAAGTCAGGACATTTTGAAAGCGTTATGAATGGTCATTGTATCACATTTATAACGCTCTATACTGCATGTTATACATTCCAAACACTGCTAAATTCAATTCGAAAACAACCACTTTGAACCATATTCACAACAAAACATTGAAATGTAATATAAAGTACCATTAATCTCCATTTCATTGTCTCAAAATAGGGTACATCAACATCTCACAGATATAGAGTAATTTATCTAGCTACATTCCATTGTCTCAAAATAGAGTACTTTAGCTATCATTCTATATTTCTCAGGCCATATACATCTTTTCGAAATATATAGAGTATCCAATATAGTGTACACTTTAGCTACATCAAAACTATCCACATGAAAACATCCCACACTTTAGCTTCAACTTAGTCACATGAAGACCTGTGTCCAAAGCACATGTACCCTGCAAAAGATAAAACAAGGTTTAATAAATATGATATAATGATGTATATATATGTTACTATCGGATCTTGAATGATGTTGATTAAAAACACACATTAAGATCACAATTCAACATTTGATGTGAAAAACTGTTGTATGGAGTTTCTATCAGATTCATCTATGTGTATATATATATATATAACTATCAGAAAGAACTACACTAGTGAGAAAAGGTTAGTTAAGGACCCAATTAGTAAGAGAGCATGAACAAGAAAGATATCATAAGTTGAAAATCCTGTGCTCTTTGTGTTGCATCATTGTCCTCTTTTTGTTTGTCATATGTTCGAACCAAATGACATTGAAAGATATCATAAGCCATCCTTGTTGGCTTGCCTGTATTGGAGTTGAACCAAAAACTTCAAATTCACTAAGGTACCATTCCTCTGAAAATAAGCCTTTGTATCAGAGTTCAGTATCTGTTAGCACATTGTTACGAATAGATACATACATCACTATGTAGAAAGATATCTACCTTAGCCATGAATTCCTCGCACTTATTCACATGATATGGTCTATAAGAGCCAGAATCTTAGAGCATATGTGCTATTTAAATCAATGGATTTTGATGCTCATAATGGCCCAATTATCAACAATAAAACGATTTTGCCTCTCCTTTTGCAGCAGATGGAAATCTAAAAACATATGGAATATAAAACACTCATATCGATCGAGAATGCTTACAGAATCCTTGAGAACGTTTCTCTGTTCTCCTTGAGAGTCCAGTACTGGTCCTCATCGCCTGAAGCATCGTAGTAGTAAACCATCCTTTATCATGGCGTAATTCTAAGGTTGACATTGTTATATATGTTCAGTATCAATAAATTGAGGTACACAAGATAGATTTGTACTCAAACAGAAAAATATGCCACAAGATAAAGAAGCAAAACAATGGATAAAAGAATCCGAGGTATTTTTCCTTTTACGAAGTAAAAGAAATTTTCATAACAAATCAATTAAGTCTATGTCAGTCATCTGTAAGCCTGTAATGTATCTGACACGTGATACTTCCTCGATACTTTGGTAAAAAGATAACAAAACTAAAGAAATTACCTTGACCCTCATGTATCCATATGATTGGCAACGAATTCGATGAATTCGCATCGGACATCATCTATTTCTTCATGCGTGTATGTTGATTTTCCAGCCAATTTTTTTAGCTAAAAAGCCAAAAAATAGTTACATTACTTTGTATAATTTTAGAAAAGTAATTAAGAATTAAAATAATGAACAACTTACCTTTGACTCAATAGTAGGAGAGGGGTCTTTCATGAGATCCCGCATATATTTCATAACAAAATATCCGCATTCATAACCTCCAGGTTGTTTCGGGACCTACATGAATATATTATTTGTAAGAGAATACAATGTCCATGATTATAATAAGTCATATATTAGTTTGATTACCTTGGGTAATTTCTAATCAGGGCTTCTATTTGATCTTTTACCACCAATATATGCTGTGTTGAGGCCACTAGTAGAAAATAATTATATATACTAACATCAGAATATACACATTATTAAAATATTAACAATAATAATAATAATTTCACTCACGTATTGAAAACAACTTAATATCTTCTCTCGGTTTAAAACACAGCGAGTCCAACCAGTAAACATTAAAGGTAGAGAGGTCAACAACAATTAGAATCCAATGCTTCCTACATTAAAGGGAACATGAATGGAATAAAACACATTGGTTATTGAATAGGAAAGAAAAATCTTGCTACTTGAATAAAACTTCTTACTCCTTGTAAATGAATGGAATGAAGCAAATTTGGGTTTTCTTAGCCTCTTGGAGCCTTTCTCTAACCAGATTGTTTATTGCAGGCCCGGATGCATTACTCATAGCAGAAGGGTTGAACATTACCAAAAGCTCCCTAGAGTTTGGAAATTTATCAAGCAAAAACCTAAAGCAGAAAGAATAGTTAAATATGGTGTCAATTTCAAAATCAAAATTTCAGAATATAAATTTTATATTTCTTACCTCATGTAGGCAACAACATGATTCACATCTAGCCATTGCATCCTACATACCTCCAGTAAAACGATTTTAGAAAGATAACAAATGAATTAAAGCTTCCGAACATTCCTTTCTCAAATGGTATTTTAAGATGAGGGTCGGTATCCTTAATGGTTCCTACCATCTCTCCTAAAGTGTCAATCATCTCCCTACCACAGCCAGCAACCTTTAAAGGTTGAATATTGTCAGATTCAATTGGTTTAGTACTTACCTATTGCATATTGAATTTTTTTAAACAATTTCGTAAAAGATATTGACACTAGCATTAAATAATATTACCTCAAGTCCACCAATAATGAACACTTTGGGCCAAGCTACTAAAGACTCAATTGCATCTTTAACAACTTCCACTTCTCTATGAAGTGGAACAGGAAGGCTCACAGTAGGTTGAAGGGCTTTCATAATTGAAACCCTAACATTATGTTCTCCTAATTCAGCATTATGAATTTTCTCATTTGGTCCACACCCTTCAAAGACAATTCCCTCGGCAACAATATTTTCTTTTGTGCCCACTGCTAGCTTACAATTGGTTCCCTAAACAAAATAAGAAACAGTTATTTCTGGATACAATTACTACATGTTATATGTTGTTGAATAAATATTATGTATTGAATATATGTACTTACCATGCCAATGTTCGATGTAGGATATGGTATACCTTTTTGCTCGCTTAACTTTCTATTCTGTTTCACCTTTTCAAAGAAGATAGAAGATAGAAAAGCATATTAGAATAAACATATTAGAGAAAAATAGAAGAAGAAAAGCTTATTACACGAAATAGAACTATTTGTAATAAGCATTACCTTAGAACCATATGATGGACTCTTGTTTCCAAGAGACTCGTGTTCATTCTTACGAGACATTATATAGTTCCTATTACCAATTCCCTTGGTATTGGAAGCAACCTTCTCAGATGTTTGTGAAGCTTCTTGGGCTTGAAATTCTTTTAGCATGATCTCCAATTCTTGTCTCCGTTTACCCTCCTCTTCCAATTGGGACTTGAGTAGTTCATTTTATTTTTTAACTCCCTGTTTTGGAAGCTTGAAATAGGTCATTGGTGTCGGTCCTAATGCCAAATCCCGAATACGTCCCGAATGCTCGGGAGTACCCAATGCCAAGGTTAGAATATCCGATGCTCCTTCGGTCACCAAACTCCCATCTTCCTTTTGTTTGATGTATTTCTCCTATAAAAAGTATAAGGTTTTTGAAATATAAGCATGTTGATAAGCAGGATTCCTTTTAATAGACTGGACGATATATACTCACCACTTTCATAGCTACGTCCTTGGTTCCATTGTCAGTAAATGTACCGTCCTTACTAACTCGTGCTTTTGTCCAAAAAAACTTCTATCATCTATATATTTTTCTCCCAACTGTCGTTGCTGTTTTGAAAGAAAAAACCATGTTATAATAATATATATGTCCATATTTAAATCATGTTAACTGATATACAGATATGCATTACCAGCTCCTCTTTAAGACCGACATATCCCTTCCTGCTTAAACGATGAGGAAACTTGTCCTTGGCTCTCCGTGCACTCTGCTCCTTGCATTTTCTTATGATTACAACACATGAAGGTAGAGAAGAAATAAGATTTATATAATAGGGACCTAGTCATCCTTGTTATGCATAAAAAAATAATTTTGACAAGTTAACCTTAAAATTTGCAGACAGTCTGCTTTTGACGAATTTCTCCCACACAGATTGTTTCAAGATCCCTGAGTACTTTGGTGGAGGGTGCTTGAGAAGCTCAAGATTGCCCTCATTCGGATAAATCCAATGCTTGGAAAGTTGACCTTTGAATGCCCTCCAACTCCGAGCCATGGATGCTAACACAAAGGCTTTACTATTTGGATCCAAGTCAAATTTGGCCTACAACAGAAAATAAATATTCAGCATCTGTACATGAGTGCATAACATAGTGCATAACATGTAAAGCATTCCAGTCTGAATAAGTTCAGACTTGAATTCAAGCATTCAATGGTGTAGTGAACAAGTGAATTCAAGTCTGGACTTAGTTCACTTATCTGAACTTGATGTCCAGACCCGAGCTCTCTATGTGCAGGCAATGCATATATGCAAGAGGGAATCTGCAGTGCATGACATTCAGTGCACTTCTCAAAAAGAAATATAATATTCCAACCCCTGGGCGCAGACACCAAATTGATTCATAAAAAAAGCAAGATCATCCAAAAGTTATAGCCTTTGAAGAATTTTGGTGGACATCACTTCTTTTTAAGCAAAAGAAAATAAGGTAATCGCTGTCATGTGTCAAGTATGAACCTTTTCATATAATAAATAGATGGAGGTATCTTAAAATTCAGATACCAAGAGTCACCACAAAATTCACTTATCCATATGTTGCTGCAACCAAGGGACTAAGCTCTCATGGTAAGCACTGAACTGAATGGCAATCCACTTATCCATATGTGGGTTGAACCAATATCAAAACACGGATACCAAGAGTCACCACAAAATTCGATACAAGAACATTCAAACTAAAACCAAAGGGCATTAATCTCTACTCCTAACACACATTACTATCAATGTACATACCTGAATATGGAAGAGGAAGAAGCATATATATATATTTTACTTGAAGAGGAAGAAGCATATATTTTACCTGAATAGCAGTCCATAAGCTCTTTTTAACTGATTCTGGCACTTTATGCCATTTTGGATAAGTTATTTTTATTAAGGACTTTATTGTGATGCCGCAGTAAGTTGCCAAATTAATTTTTCCTTCACCAATTGGTTGCCCAACATCGTTATAAATGATCTTTATCCTCTCTTCATTCCCTTTGATTTTGCTGACTATAAAACAGAAAATGGTTTACAATTCCCTATATGTGCATACGGGTATAAAAGGTAACAAGATGTCAAAATATGTAAGAATATATTGAGAAAGTCTATATGAATCATCTACATAACTACAAAAGAGGGTCAAATAAACCTAAAAAAAGAGTTGGTCAACGCTCACATCCAACATGACCGATATCATTTAATCTAAAGATGCACAGTCAAACAATTACAAATTGATATCAAAGATCCATCCCACCCTCAATGCATGAGCAACGTGCACACTGTAAAAAATAAGTTGTATTGCAAGGACTTGATTTAAAGACAACATGACACGGCACATACACAGACACGGTACCAATTTTTGCGTGACTTGGAGTAATTTCGAGTGTAAAAATATCGTGTTCAACATGTGTCATACACGACGTTACAGGGACATTGATCTCTTTTTTGTCCATAATTTCTAGAAAATAGGGCAATTGAAAAGAACGTGTCTCCATGAATCAAAACAAACCTTGCTACCCGAACGTGTCTCCATGAAGTTCAACTTGTAAGTATTCGTCCGAAAGTAATGGAATTAACACCCTTCCACTCTTCAAGAACCAACAAAGAAAGAAACAAGAAGATGAACCAATGCGCCGACAAAAAAAATACCTCACAAATTAGTAAAAAAAAGAAAATTCATTCAAAGATTTCCAAGCAAGAATTCAAAGATTTAAGCCATCTTTTAAAAACTAGGAAATAGAAAATAGGTCAAAAATTAGGGCATTTTACTAAAACCATGTCGAGGCAGAATTTAGGGCAGAAAATAAGAAATAATCGAGACATAATTTAGGACAAACCTTGGGGAGCGGGGAGCGGGCTGAGGGGAGTTGGGGAACGGGGAGCCGACTGAGGGGAGTTGGGGAGCGGGGAGCCGACTGAGGGGAGTTGGGGAGCGGGGAGCGGGCTGAGGGGAGTTCAGGAGCGGGGAGCGGGCTGAAGGGAGTTGGGGAGCAGGAGGAGAAAGAGAGAAGGAGAAAGAGAGAAGGAGAAGGGGTTTAGACTTTTCCTTAAGTACGGGAGTAAGTGCGGGAGAGTCGAGATTTCGACTTAAAATTTGGTATTTTTTTTCGTAACGCTCGTATCACCGAGTGTCAAGTGTCATGTATATTTGGACATATGCACCACAAGTATCGGAGGCAAAAATCTCCCAAATTGATCCCGTGTCCTACCATATCATGACACGACCTACATATATTCATTTGTTAATACGAATTTAGACACACACAACCAAATCTATACTAAATAGATCTAATAAATCTAATGACAAACACTTGGTGCACCATTCTTAAAATTCATCCAAAAATGGCACAAAAACCTATGTAAAAGTTTCCAAATAGGTCTAATAAAGCCCAAGCTTTTCCCCATGGGTAGTCCTAATGCATGGATGGTTTCTAAATATCAAACTACACAAACTAGAATCAAATACAAGGGTTAATCTCAAATTTTATCTATTGGGAGATGGATTTCCAATACAATGGCACCAGTGGACACAATCCTCAAGAATGGACACCTCCTTCAAGGTTCTCTCCTATTAAAGCTTCATCCTTGCTAGTCCAAGCGCAAGCATGACGTATAGGCACGCGACCAATGAATGGCGAGGGCGTGTGGCACGCAAATGCACTGCGTGCGTAAGCAAAATTGCCCACGGCGCACAGAGCACACAAGCACGGCACACGGACGGGCGGCACGTAAAGCGCACGCGGGACACTGTTCATCGTCCCGACAGCATCGAACATGTGCAGGAACCCATAAACGCAAAAATGTCGTAACTCCTTTGTACGAAGTCGAAATCAAGCGGTTTAAAAGTTAAAATTGGGTAGAATTGAATTCCCCACAATATGGAACCATTAGTTTTCGAAAATAACAAAGTTTAAGAGATCAAAACCAAGAAAAACCAAGAAAGTTACAAACTTAGATCTACAAAAATATAACCATCAAAACCAAAATCTTCAAGTTCTAAAAGGCTTAGAATCAAACAAGGAAGACAATAAAACAATAAAATTTAAGATCTATCGTGAAATAAGTTACACTTTCCTAGCGCTTGGTAGGTGGGAGGAGTAATGAAGAAGATGGAGAAATAAATAAAAAGTAAATGAGGAGAGAGAGAGAGGAGTCGGTATATATACCAAGCCCACTCATCTCAACCCAATCACAAACCAAACCAAACCAAGCCAAGTTAACATGCCATGATGAACCAAGGTAAACCAAACCAAGTCAAGATTAAACCAAGACTAGGCTAAGCAAGGCAAGTCAAACACCTGACAAATGTCAAAAATCCGTACACGTATACTAAAAATACGTACAACGAAAAATGGGAGTGACAACTCTACCAACCCTAAAAGAATTATGTCCTCAGAATTTAATCAAGAGGTTAAAGGTATCGGTGTAAGCCGCACTAACTAGAGGCAATCTACAACTAGCAGTTAATCAAGCAATCATTCATGCAAGCAAGGATTTAAAAGCATAAGAAAGATATTATACCTTATGAGTCAAATAGGTGTGGATATCGCAATCAAATATCATCCTCATGTTCCCATGTTGACTCATCCAAAAAGTGATGACCCCAAGCAACACAGACTAAACTAATAGTCTTATTCTTAAGTACCTTCTCTCTTCGGTCCAATATGGATATGGGCCTTTCCTCATACGAAAGGTTGGTATCAACAACCAATTTTGAATGATCAATAATATGGCTCGGATCCGGGATATACCATCATAATTGGGATACATAGAATACGTCATGTACCTAACATAATGATGGCGAAAGAGCGATACGATAGGACACATCACCTACTCGCTCGAGAATATCAAACGACCCTATATACCTAGGACTAAGCTTTCCCCGTACGTCGAATCCAATGATGCCACAGGTAGGCAAGATCCTAAGGAATACGTGGTCGTTGATAGAAAACTCAAGAGGACGTCGATGAGAATCGGCCCAATGATGCTATCGATCTTGTGCAACTCGAAGATGATCTCTAACTTGTCTGACCACCTCGATAGTCTGAGTAACTATTTCTAGACCAAGCATCTGCCTCTCGCCTACATCATCCCTGTAAGCCCCTAGATTTTAAAATATTATTTTTGTAATTTTAAATAGCATTTTTATCTTTAAAATAAGTTATTAAAATTATTAAAAATTTTCTAGAATTTTTAAATGATTTTTAAAATGATTTGAAGCTAAAAATATCATTTTACAATTATTTAAATTATTTTTATATCAGTTTGTAATTTATTAGTTTATTTTTAAGTCGGTTTGTAATTTTTGCATTGTTTGTGCAAATTAGAATTTGGACAGAACACTGCGGGATAGGTTTTGCAAATTAGGTTTTACATTTTGCTAAGGTTGTAGGGTTAGTTTGTAAAACCCCAAACTTGGGGGACCTAACCATAAAACACCCGTCACCCCCCCCACCCACGACCTCGCCGACGACCGACAACCGGCCGACCTAAACCCTAATTTCCCATAACCCTAGTCCTAATCCGATCGACTTTTCGACACTATAAATCAACCCAGACCCCAAACCCTAACCCTACACTATTTTTCAACGACCTCAGCGCCGCCCTAACACCCTTCTTCTCCGACGAGCTCGCCGGAGTTAGCGCCTTGCCATCTCCGCCGTTCCAGCCCACACCGTAGCCTCGCACCACCACCGCCTTATTCGCCTTGACGAGACGAACCCCGCACCACCCTTCGCCACCGACGCCTACGGCCGCCGCTAGCCCCCCCGACAGCTTCGTCGCGCCGGATACGTACGTGTCTCTTTGTATTTACTCCCTCCCCCCGTGTCTCGTTTTCACGTGGATGACTCGTTTCGTGTCGGTGAGTTTGATGGTGGACTCGAACACGAGGAACTCGTGTTGTGCGTGTCGTGCACACGTTGGACACAGGACTCATGTGTCTTCGTGTCCCTAACTGTCAAGACACGAAGACACAGAACCATTGGGCTAATAGGTTGGTTATCGGGTTTGGGTAATTTTTCCAACCCGTTAATCTATTTCACTATAAAACTAACCCAAGCCGTAACTCGACCAACAAGCTCGAGCTGGCCCCCTGGTCAGCCGAGTGACGCTCAGACCCACCCCCTGTCCCAGCGGGCCGAGTTCGAGCCCCCTTTTTGTGTTCTTTTTTGTTTTTGTTTTTATTTGTTTTATTATAAATACATACATACATATATATATATATATATATATATATATATATATATATATATATATATATATATATATATATATATATATATATGTATATACTGTTACAAAAAAAAAAAAAAAATATATATATATATATATATATATATATATATATATATATATACTGTTACATATATAATATATATACTGTATTTATATATGTATATATATATTTTATATTAAGTATTTATATATATATATATATATATATATATATATATATGTATATTTATTATATATATTTATATATATATATATATATATATATATATATATATATATATATATATATATATATATATATATATATATATAAAATATATATATATATATATATATATATATATATATATATTTATATATATATATATATATATATATATATATATATATATATATAAATATATATATATATATATATATATATATATATATATATATATTTCAAATACATTTTTTGTAGAAAATGTTAGTATGTATAAATTTACAAGTTATTTTATTATATAATTTTATGACTTGTATATTTTACCACTTTAAAATATATTATTAAAATACCTTAATGTATATTTTAATATATTAATTATTGTATTTTAATTATCATGGTCATTTGGTGTCCAAACCTAGCATGGGTTTTTGGGCCCAAATGTGTCTAATACATTCAAAGTCTGTACAAGGCATATTGGACTTGATTCATGACTTTGGGTCCCGTATCTGGACTTGGTTCAATTTCGAATACGTGGATAATGTACAAGTGATCATATACAAGTGCACACAGGAGCTCCCATGCCCTATACTATACATAAATGTACACATTTGACATCACACACACTCATGCCCTTAAGCCAACCCTTCAAACACCTTATACATGTGCATATTCCCTCCAATATGACCTTCCCTTAGTTCTATCAATCACCTGCTCCCTCATACACATAAGTGACCTAGCTGAGCCTATACACATACCCAAATATCTGTCACACACAACAAATATACACACACACAATGGAAGCCCACAAGGGTACTGCCCTACTGCCTATGCAGCCTATTCAAGGCTTGCATCTTTGTACAAGAGAACAAGGGTACTGCCCCCCTCTCCTCACACATCAAATGCATATCAGGACAGGTAACACTAGCCTACACTGTCCAGTCCCTTGCACTCCCAGGTTGCACTCACGTATGCTACTGTATATCTGTAATTAATGATGTCCAACTGCTCTACACAGGTAATTCCCTAACCTAGATTACACACATCTGTGCATACTGGTGAAACCTTTCCCCTAGACACCCATGCTACAGCTACACATACACTAGTCTACTACCTACCTACACTCTTTTATTAGTACACTCAACTGAAGAGCCTATGATAGGCACATATATACTACACTTGTGAATAAAATAGGGAGTATCATAAGCTCAACCCTTTCACTAGATAGTCCTTGTCCTGCAGGAACACTCATATTAGCTACACCTAAATCTGGCACTCATCCTTTTCCTATACCATAGACACTTGACTCACACACACACACACAGCTGTACGACCTATTACCTAAATCAGTCCACTACAGAACCCATCACATGTATACAAAACTAACAAGTGCCCCATCCTCCCCTTTTTCAATAAACTGCATATAGGAATAGGCAACTGTTGCTGTCCCCATCCTATTTTTCGTCATATTAATGTGCAATACACAAGTGCACCATACACATGCCTACTTAATTCCCTGCTCCCTATAGTCTGCCTAACATATTGCCTATTATGAGCAGCCTATAGCCTCTACACACACCCATCTGTGTGCACATACTACACCAGGAAACTGCTACACAGGTTGAACTCTCCTCTAGCACTCTCGACACTCCTCCCTACCTATGTCGTTACACATGCAAGAGCATCCACAGTGGCAACACTTCAAACCATACTCCAAATCACTTTAAATCATACTCCAATAATTAATTTTGGAGTATTCCCTTCAAGTTGGTACACAATGGTATAGTCTAAATAAATACTCCAAATTGACAAGTGGCAACACTCTATTTGTTTTCCTCCTTATTTTTCTTTCATAATTGACAAGTGGCAACACTCCAAAAAAAGAATGAAGGAGAAAAGTAAATATGGTGGGCTCGCAAATAATATAGCTTAACTAGTGGACTCTCCAAATTTGGAGAGTCTCTTAGCTTTCTACCATTTTTCAAGTGTGGACAAGAGTCCATTGGAGCCATCAAGTGCTACAAATTTGGCTAAAGACCAAATATAGCAATTGAAATTAGTCCCACTGTGGATGCTCTTACTCAATAGAAAATGTTTCCCCTCTGCCAACTTCCTGTTACACCATATATATTTTTATACACACACTCACATATATATATATATATATATTTATATACACACACTCATATATATATATATATATATATATATATATATATATATATTTATATATATATATATATATATATATATATATATATATATATATATATAACTATCTGTATATACATACATAGCCACATCTTTTCACCCAATTGACACTCTTAACTCACTCTCACCCATGACACACACACCCATGCACATATGGGTATCCAGATATCCACACTCATGGGCACATATGTGTGGAGATGCCCCCCTCCCATACACAACATACCATATATATATATATATATATATATATATATATATATATATATATATATATATATATAAAATATATATATATATATATATATATATATATATATATATATATATATATAAGTATATATACACAACTTATCACATTTCCAAATCTAACCGTGCGTATCAAGAGATGCCATGACACGACACCAAGTATCCTATTTAGGATACATACTCCAAATCTTGACTCAAAAAGGACACAAAAATCTCTATGGGAAAATATACCGAACACTTGACGCACAAGTTTGCGATACGCCCAAGATACCCTACTAAACCTTGTCCGATTCCTACCAAATTTCATAGGCAAGTCTAAAATACATATTAAAACATAATTAGGACATTTCTAAGCTAGTGTCAAGTGTCATGTGTAATTGGACATGTGCACCACAAGTGTAGGAGGCCAACCTATATATATATATATATATATATCCAAATCTAACCGTGCGTATCAAGAGATACCATGACACGACACCAAGTATCCTATTTAGGATACATACTCCAAATCTTGACTCAAAAAGGACACAAAACTCTCTATGGGGATACATACCGAACACTTGGCGCACAAGTTTGCGATACGCCCAAGATACCCTACTAAACCTTGTCCGATTCCTACCAAATTTCGTAGGCAAGTCTAAAATTTATCTTAGAACATAATTAGGACATTTCTAAGCTAGTTTCAAGTGTCATGTGTAATTGGGCATGTGCACCACAAGTGTAGGAGGCCAACCCCCCACCCCAAGTTGATTCTGTGTCCTACCGTATCATGACACGTCCTACACGTATCCATTTGTGGATACAAATCTAAACACATACAACCAAATATACATTAAATAGACCTAACAAACATAATGACAAATACTTGGTGCAC
Organism: Iris pallida; assembly: GCA_029216955.1. Lineage (NCBI taxonomy): Eukaryota > Viridiplantae > Streptophyta > Magnoliopsida > Asparagales > Iridaceae > Iris > Iris pallida. The sequence continues at coordinate 118,758 of JANAVB010041569.1, forward strand.
CATTCTCGGAATCCCTCCAAAAATGTTACAAAAGCCTATATAAAAGTCTCCAAATGGGTCCAATGAAGCCCAAGATTCTTTCCATAGGTAGTCCTAATGCATAAGTGGTTTCTAAATGACTAATTACACTAATTATAATCAAATACATGGGTTAATATTAGATTTTACCTATTGAGAGATGGATTCTCAATGCATTGGCACAAATGGACACAATCCTCGAAGGTGGACACCTCCTTCAAGCTTCTCTCCCCCCAAAGCTTCCTCCTTGATATCCAAGATCTGGCCTTATTAAGATGACACTAGGAATGGGTAGGAATCAATTTGGAAATGGTAGAAGTTTGTTTTTCTTCTCAAATGGAGAGAAAATTGAGAGGAGGCAAATTAGGGTTTGTGGAGACTATTAATGAATAAAATAAGGGGATTTTATAGGGAATATGACCAGCCACTATTCCTAACACTAATACAATGTAAAATGCTTAGTAAGCCCTCACAATTAGTAATGAAGGTTTATTTTAGGAAGGGGTTTAATTAAAGAATGTTATATTAACTAAAAGAAGGGTTTTTTAATCATTACTCTCTAATTAAATGGGTGCACCAAGATTAACTAATGGGTTTACTAATTGTATCATGACAAGTCTAGTTGGGTTCATCTAGGTTTACTAACAACTAGTATAACTAGTAGCTAACAACTAGCATCTAACTACATCATATATTTAATTATAGGCAACAATACCAACATAGAAAAATAAAAATACACACATTACAATTAATATGAAATATAATTATTAAATTGGTACAAGTTAGAAAAAGAAAAAAAAACACCAATTTTGGAAATGTGGTAGTTACAATACGTCTTTTTGATTAGTATCTCCAAAAACTTAAGACTGATCTGCTTCAGGCTTGGGATTTCACACTTAGGCGCATGAAGGTTATGCACTGTTTTGTATTTTTCATGTTTCTACAAGACCCCCTTCAAATTTTTTAAAACTTGAACAAGTTTTGTAATACTTTGAAAGAAGCATGATAAAGAAAATTGTCTTTTTGATGCATTAGATCACTACCATGTTTCACTGCTTTGATTTTTTTTCTTCAAAATTTGAACTATCTTCGAAATTTGGGACAACTGTTACTCCCCAACACTTAGATTGAGGCTTAGTCAATTGTCCCCCGTGATTTCATGAATAGAAAATCACGCAACAGTTAATATTGATTTGATCTCTTCATCGAAAATCATGTTTCATAACACATTGCTGCATACTACAGCCTTATGTGTTTATATGACCCCTCCATCACTATAAATAGGAGGGTGCTTTGGTAGAAATTTTTTATCGCATCCTCTCACCATGTTCTTGCAAACTTGAGTAAGCTTGAAGGGGGAGTTGAACATCACTTTGCCAGGGTATTGCTCTTCGAATGTGTTAGGAGTCGAAAAAAACACCGATCTTCAAAGGTAATATCTTTTGAAGTTTTCTTCCATGTTTGACAAACATCATTTCTTTCACATGAAATCCATAGAAAGACACTTAGCCATGATTACCTTCTGAATATAGCACATCACTAGAGTGTATAATTGAAGTTGGACGACTTCAATAAGAACTACTAGTAAGAAATTCTATTTCACACATAAATGGAGTTGCCACTACACTTCTTCAGAGAAATATGTTGCTGGATATGACTGTCATGTAGCGTATAGGCGCATGAAGCTGGACATCCTTTTCTATTCGCCTAGCTATCTATGCGACGAATAATCTAGACTGTATTGATTTCCAATCACTACACCAAAACACATGTATTGTAACGGCCTAAACATGTTACAAAAATTAATTCTAACAAGTAAATTCTGTGAGTATTTAGGCGTGGGTAATATTACTAACTGCCCTTCTAACGGTTCATGTCCGTTAGTATTTCAACTATTCTAACGGCTATAGCCGTTAGTGATTATTTTTCTAACAGGTTTATAGAAGTGTATAGAATTGAATACTAACAGGCTATTGCCGTTAGTATATTTAAAAAATGTAAAAAAATAATAATTTTATAGGTGAATAGTAACGGAAATGGAACGTTAGTATATCTAAAAAATGGGAAAAAAATTAATTTTAGAATTTAATACCAATAGACTGATAGAGATCATATCGAACATACACATGACAGATGTATCGAATATGCCAAAGACAATTATACAATACACAAGAAATTTTGTGGTAGACCAAAAAGGATGAATATGCATCATGATATGAGCCAACTGTAGAATTTATCTATGATAAAAAAAATTCATTGATGGATTTCTCACATAGATAATGATTGAATACATATATCCTTTGTATAATAATAAAACATAAAGCTCAATATCAGTACATGGCAAAGTTACAGAGGAATCATGAGCAGATTGGCACGAATCTTGATCAGAATGAACAACTGTTTTAGGGAGATCAAGATTGAATTCTAACGTTGATTTATCAGACTGATCCTCCACAGATTTCTCCATGGCATCTTTTACTGCATACTCCTAATTTTTATCATATTTAATCAAATTGATATCATTCTTACTTTCGGATACCTCAGGTTGATCCTTCTGCCTAACACAACTGGCTTTCATCAACAGCCTCAGCGCAAGTAGCAGTATAGATGGGATGAAGAACATGGCCTTCCTTGGGGTCAACGTGAACCCATTTGCAGCCACTCAACTTGTGGTACTCAAACCGCACTTGTCCTTCTCTCATGGCGAACAGAGTGTATTCCTTTCCTATACCAACGTAGTCGCCAGGATGAAATCGAGTGCCCCGTTGTTGAACAATGATATTCCCAGGTATTACTTTCTGCAATTTAATGTTACAGCTAATCAAGTATTCAGAGAAAACATGAAAACTGCTCAAGGTATCCAAAAAGAACATACCTCCCCTCCGAATTTCTTTACACCGAGAAACTTTGGGTTCAAGTCATGCCTATTTTTGTGGATCCTGCAGTCTTCTTGGTGGCCCATCGCCTGAACAGCAAACCCAATCCTCTAGAAGCTTCTGGAGACAGTGTGCTTCAATAAACTCAATCGTACCATGTAATGTAGACATTCTGAGCAATAGGACTCTTATCTCAAAGTAAGAGAAAAATTACCAATGGCACTAGTGTACACTGGAATATTTGAAATAGTCTCCCTGAGACTCACTCGTCTGCATATTGCTAAGAGGTTCATCATCTTCATGCTATCAAAAACCTAAATGAAGTTCATACATGGGAGAAAAATCAAGGGAAACTCTTCATTAACGAACCTCGGCCTTGAGAATTTGCCCCTGAAATCGGTCTAAAATAGCAGCAAAAAACAAAGACAGGCATATTGGTCCAAGAATCTCAATTTGAAAAAAACAAAGGCAGGCATATTTGCATATGAATGATTTTTCTGTTAACTGAACGATAGATTAAAGATTCTATTTCCCAGCCAAAATATACATTGGTACTTCAAAGTTTAAATAAGTATTTGTTTTTTAATTCAATAAATCATTCATGGAGGGGCTAGTTTGCATTCATATGCAGTTTTGTTTAGAAAGAGGGGACTATCCGATCAGGAAATAGAACTATGATATATGTCTAATGAAGGAATATAGTGCTTATCTTACCGTATTAGCTTTTCCATTTGAAGAAACCAACTTCTTTGGCTCTTCAAATGTATCCTTCTTCATCAACTCCAGTTCTTCTCGTTTGTCAGTTTCTTTGCTAGCTTTCTCAGCCTTTATGTTCTGACGAACCCTCTTATAATCCTGTGGATATACTTTGACAAACTTAGGAAGAAGTTTATCAAAAATCGAGAGAACTTCTCTTGCTAATACATGAACCGTCACAATAATGCCAAGAACACATGAACCTTCACAAGGAGCAGGACAGACACGGCCAGTGAATTCTGGGAAGTTATTAGTTTCAAGAAGCCTATCCAAAGCTTCATGCCATCTATTTTGATGGACTAATTCATTGAACTCTGCTATCTTATTTCCAAGAGGGCACCCAGAGTTATCCTGTAACAGTATTCAAACACAAATAAGTCAGCTGCAAGATAAACCTATAAGTTACATAATTGACTTCCTTACAAGCATATTATTTATTAATCCAAACAACATACCATAAAAACTAAAATCAATTTTGTGGTGTGATTTCTTTCTTGATAATTAGTTCCTTAAAAGTAATTCACCTACATAGACTAGCCAATCTCTCGGTATCAATCATCGCATTCAGATCTACTGTTTATTTACTCCATAATCCTAGAATTAACATTGAGAAAAGTGTCACCAACGAGCTACAATCGAGTGTTCTCTAGATAATAAAAAAAAAGATATACAACAGTCCAACTGTAAGCTAAAGAAGGTTTATTTTTGTTCATCATTTATCAACCTCAGAAAAAATTATTTTGAACTTGAACTGTTTGCTAAAATATACAATTCAAAATGCCTCCAGCTTCAATCATTATGATGCAAATACTTGGAAAAAATAAATGGACATCATGTTCAAAATTTGCTGTGCAATATTCAAAAGCAGAGAAATAAGAAATATGAACCCAGTTTCATGATGCAGTCTTCAAAATATTGTTACAAAAAATAAAAACAAATCATGGAAAGTATGCCATACAAGATAAACCCTTCATTTAATTAGAAATTATAGAACTTCATCAAACTCAACAATATGATACGAGTCAAAATACTTATAAACAAACACAAAATATTCCTCCATCCAATCTCAAATTTTTCCTTCGTGAAGTGCAAGAAATTTTTATGTACCTGATGGCAGAAGGGATTCCCACAATCCATACAGCGGGCATATTGTGTCTTCAACAGCAGTCTAGGCTTGGACTCCATGGCAACTTCTTCAAGTTCAGCTTCATTGGTACCAACTGGTAACTGCAAAGGATGTACAAGAAAAAGTATCCCTTACAAACGAATCAGCATCTAAATTGACTTGTCAAGAGAACATCATGAAATGTTTTCGGTGGGATTAAACACATGCTATAGTTCAAAATCTCCAAGTGTAGGATGATGGAAAATGGTGGCATTTCGTGGCCGATTGACTCTGATGCTCCTCTCTCTTTCCACAGCCTCAAGTAGTTCTTGGCTATCACATTCAGAAGAAGAAAGCACAACAATAGAAACATCAAATTGTGATGCTCCCATAACACGTTTACAAAGTCAATATTAAGTTTAATGAACCTTGAGGGATCCTTCAAGCTGATAGCCTGCCAACACATAGGACATTGAGAGCTTCTTTGACACCTACAACACATTACTATATTAATGTTTACAATAGCAACATTGAAGAGAGCAGATTAGGTCAAGAAAAGAAAAGGTACTATAGGGGAATATAGCTTCTCAACATGATATATTACATAAAATTCAGTCAGAGAACTGAAAAGAAATGCATGTTCAGTTGAAGTTCCATTGAATTGAGAAACAAGAAACTTGACATAATTCATGGAATTGAGAAACGTGAAACTACAACTATAATTCATCTGTTTGGTTGGCATACCACAATTTAGTGAATGTTGAACCCAAATACTTCCATGTGCTTGGTTGGCTGGAATTGCGAATGCAATCACCTTTCCAGTTTGAGAAAATATTACCTCTTACATGAGTGTCTAAACATGCTCCTTGGTTGCTTGAGTACAAACAAGTGTCTATCAGATGCAACTTTATTAGATTTTGAGAAGTACTCCTCTTTGTAATGCCTCCCTATATAACACAAAAATAAATTATTTGAAATCGCATGAAAAGTAGTTTATTGATCAGATACTCTAAAGGATGAAAGATGAATAACCTATCAATGATACTGCGAGGTTTAACCAAGTGCGTAGGATCAGCAACATGTATCCAAACTCTTATCCTACCATCTGGCAGTCTCACTGCACTCAATACATCTTCAAGCTGCATCACCAATAGGATTTTTGAATCTCATGCAGAAATGTCCCATAGGGGGATTCAAAGAAACTTTGGTTCACAAAATTATTAACTTCTACATGAAAATCATATACATTTACAATCTCATCCTACCTCATCTGCTTTATCCACATCAATTGCATAAACTTTCAAAAATGTAAGATCTTTCCTGACAACCTGAAAGGCAGTTAACAAAGATTAAACTATTTACTGGAAAAGATTCATAAAAAATTGTATATGTTTGGTATTGTACCTCATCTGGATCAGAAGATAGTGTCAAAAGGTTTTCAGCAGCCAACAGAACATCATTGCTATAGTTGGTACGGATGTTAAACTTTAAGAGGTCAAGTTTAACATGCACAGGGAAATATCCAATATTTATTAGGAGGTTCACCGCAGCAGATGACGTCTTTGATAGTCCTATTGCCATAAGTATCTACGAGAATGCCAGCTAAACCAAGAATAATATTAATATCAGAGTTATCAAAAAGGTTTTCTGAAAATATAAGAAACGTGAATGAGACATCAAATGTCAAGTTCTTTTTTTACAACAAAAAATCAAGAGAGAAGACACTTGGATGCATAATTTATTAATTCATTTTAATTTCTCTCCTTTTTTTCCCCTCCCGTCATGGTGTGTGTTTGTGTGTTCTTTTGCAGGATGTGTGTATGCGCACGCGCGCGCGTGTGTGTGTGTGTGTGTGTGTGTGTGTGTGTGTGTGTGTGTGTGTGTGTGCACACATGTACAGAAGGGAGGGTTGGGTTTATAAAGATAGACATACTTAATAGGATAGGCACAGAAATAAGAGAAAATCATGAACAATGTGCAAAACATATAAAAAACTGAGAGTTAAGCTGAGGCTCTATATGCAACACACTCCATCCCAATTCACATGCCAAGTACTTAAGACTTAAAGAATGGTTAACTGATATAACTCAGCTGCAATATCTACCACCACATGATATCATATAAGAAATTTATATAGCTAAATCAAAGTAATATCATTGGAGTAAGACTAATTACTTTCCCAGAATTTCTTTTTTGTTCATCATTCTTGCATGCATCTATGGCGTATGCTTCAAGAGATTCAATCCATTGGTGGACATTTTTTTTTTGTCATCCATGAACTTCTAGGAGGCTTGGAGCATAAAGGCAATGCCTTTGTGGTCATCAATAACTGGATAAATTCTTCAAGCTCCTTTTTAGATGCCTCCTTAAGACATTTTCTGTGTAGAAGCTCCTCTATCTAGTGCCACAAGAGAAACAAAATTTATTTAGTGAATGGATAGATAACTGACTATTGAAGTGCAGAAATTTTCTCAAAACATGAAGGGGAAAATAACTGATGACAGAGTTATAAAAGTAGAACATGTGATATTTTCATGCATATCATAATTGACAGCATAATGGATGCTAAAGAAGTACATGTTGGGGCTCATATGTAATGCAAAATCCTTTGCAGTCAACCTCACTAAATATGATGGCAACAGATCAAGAACTATACCTGGATTACAGGCTGAGGCACATATGTACTGCAAAATACTTTCACATTCAACCGAGTAAAACATGGCCACATAATAGATTGTAGATACTAAAACACTATACCTGTGCTACAGGTCGAGGCTCATATGTACTACAAGATCCTTTGGACTCAACATCAGTAAAGTATATTTCATCCTTTGACAACAAGAGATGGGCACAATAGCTTTCAAGAGGATCCCTACTACCATATATAATTTGATGCAAAAATCATTATCATATTTAAATTAATCTAAGGTATAATATGGAAGACTTCAACAACAACAAAAACAACTTTATCTCAAAAATTGGGGTCGTCTGTTTGAATCCTTTTCTTCCTGTCATAATTACATACTCTATCTTCACTAAGAGGCCACATGAGCAGTTTCAGTTTTAGTGTCCTAGGAGATGTCAAGACTGAATAAGTAGTGACGCTAATATAGAATAATAATTCCCTATTGTAGGAGTTTCCTTTTCACATGCTCAAACACTAGAAAAAGTACATGTATGCTTAGCTAATCTAAGTATACTAAAATGAATTGATTTGGAGACACATGTAGAAACTCCATAAAATCTGATAAATTGTGAGGACTATAGACAGATCCGGGACCAAATGGTAAGGGGGTCAAAACTTAATATACAATTTTTCCTGTATAAGGGAAACATGCTTTGGGTCCATCCCTGGATGAGTAAATAATTGCCTATAAAATCTCAAACTAGCTTGTGACCCGTGAATAGTTTGAATCTGAAACACACGTCAAAACCCATAAAAAAAGATGTGCAAACAATTTCCTAATGAAGCTATGTGGTCATTGTATCTTCTTATAGTTCAGTGGTGATCCCAGTGAATTCTCTTTATCAAAAAGCTTGCCTGCAAAAATGGTAGGACTTATAGGTTCAGATTAGAAAACCTCACAACTGGTGTCTATCAGATGCAATTTTATTAGATTTTGAGAAAGCATGAAATATTGGGCAAGTCTGATTTCTTTAAGACCTTAACTTAATCAACACCTATATAAAGGGTAAAAGGAAAATTATATACCATGAAAAAATGTTACCTACATAACATACATGCCAAATATCTCACTTCACTTAAATTTAAAATGAGAATCCACCTCTGTGGTTGTAAGAGATGTTGTCCCCAAAAGAAACAATTTTCTTAAAAAAACAACCAAGTAGTTCAATACAATCCTTTAGGGAAAAAAATAATAAATTCAATGTTGAACTATAATCATACATATATTATTATGAAGATACAAAGATTGAACTCTCTCACCAGACAAGCAATCATCAAGGCCGGCTGGTCCTCCTAGAGTGTCTAGCAATATCCGTGTCAGTTTTCTCTCTCGGTACAGGATCTGAGGCTCGTTGTTGTTAAGAGCATATATGACATTCGACAAGGCAAATAAAGATTGATTGATCCTTGCACTCTCTTGAAGCATAATCCTTCGAAATCTGTTTCTTTGTATCTTCATACTAAACGACAACATTGGTCTCTGTATAAAACAAGTCCCTTCGAAATCTGTGGTATATGCCATCATCAATATCTTTATGTCATATTTTGCATTAAATGCGAGACTTTGACAACTTTGTCCAGCGTAAAAGTGGCTAGCCTGTCCTAGGCGTAAAACCATTGTCTTGACCCTGGCTGCTTTAGGCGTAAAAGCGATTAGCCTTGTCTTGGGCGTAAAGTATTTAACCTCTCTGCGGCGTAATGTAGGTCAATTTGAGTAGAATGATCTATCACTTTGACTCATTCTGTGAAGCACTTTTTACGCTCCTACAAGACCCCCTTCAAAGTTTTCGAATGTCTTCATAATTTGAATCACTTTGAACAGTAGCGTAAAAGTTGAGATCTGACCAGTCACCGTAAAATTCGGGATGCGCAACAGTCATCCGCGTAAAAGCGGGGATATCCAACAGTCGGCGTAAAATCTGGAATTTGAACGATTTGAAATTTCCCTATAAATAGGGTTCTTCGGAGAGAGAAAACACTTTTACTCATCTTTTTGCAATCTCGAATTCCTTTGCCCTGTCTTTCTTCGAAACCCTCACTTTGATCCGATGGCTCCCAAGAAATCATCCGCCGCCAGCAACAAGGGGAAGAAACCAGCCGTCGATTCGTCGTCGGCCGACCATGCAAAAACTCCCATTCAGTCGTAAATACCACACCAACAACCCAACCCGGCCGTAGCTCCGCCTATGATGGGTAAAACCCTATTCTTTGGCTGGGAAAACCCGTCGAGGAAGGAAAAGATAACCCAAACCTTCAATTTTTACGCCCACATCATACGTGTTAGCGTAAAAACTGAAATGACAATATATGCCCACGTTGTACGTGTTAGCGTAAAAGATAAAAAGAGCACGCCCACGTTATACGTGTCAGCGTAAAATTTGGATTACGCCCACAATTAATGTGCTAGCGTAAAACTTAACTACGCTCATGTTCATACATGACAGCGTAAAAAGTTATATTACGCTCACATTAACATGTGGTAGCGTAAAATTCATCAATCACTGAGAGACTTTGTAAAACAAAGACTTCATAAACTTTTATCAACTTTTAGTAAGCGTAAAAGTCATAAAACTTCCAAACTAATTTGATCTCTTTTGTCCTTTTGTCAGTGGATTTGCAAGTTCACCCTCTCGCAGAAGTTTTTGGCTCATCGGTTGGTATGTTGGGTTCAAATTATCTGGAGGATCTGTCTCACGTAATATTTTCTCAATCAAACCATGAGTATCCTGCAGAAAGAGCACAACTGATATATGCCCAAAGAGATAGGATGTTGTTATCTATGATAGACGGGGAAGTACTGATGTCACTAGATAATCAATAATTCTTGAATCCAGCTTTCTTATTTGGAGATGCGATAGATTACAAATCACAGACTCATCCCAAAAAAGAGGCTTGGGTATCTAGATCTGGAGAAAGGGTAATGTATCTCCTTGACATGGACAGGGATTACCCTATATCTGCTTTCGTCCATGCTAGCCATCACCGTCAAATGCTGTGGAATTTGACTCCCAGTTGCTATGGTAGACCGGGCAGAATCATTTTTAGAAGGGAGAAAGCGAATGACATTGGTTATCACGTTAGCACTCCTTGTGGTGGTGTTATTCCATTTTCTGGACTAATGCATGGGTTTACACCGAGCGAGGATTCATCTCTCATCCAGCCGGTCCAGATTCCCATGTTCATAAATAGATTCATAAGGGAAGGGGTCTTATACCCTCAGACCAACCCTAGGCTGACCGGGTGGCTGACCCCTTATAGTGGTAACTGGATCCAAATCAGCAACTGGGTCATGAAATACTTTAAAACAGAATTAGACGATATCCGTTTGTATGAAGGAGTAGCATCTACTAGTTATGGCATTCCGCCGAATGACAATCTGTTCTTGGCTTTATTGGAATTGTATATAAGTTCGACAGGAACTTTCGCAACTCTGCATGGTGAGATGGGTCTGGCCCTACATGAGATGCAGTTTATCTCAAAGCTACCAATGGGCGAGTTCCCCTACGAAGAATATATTCCCTCCAATCGGGAATTGGCAGAAATTCGGGTGAAGAATCCCGAACTGGTGCAAGTCTACGAAGAACTCATATGCCATTATCTGATTTGCACCAGCATGTATGAAACCAGATCACATCTGGCATATATTACAAAATGGACAAATTATCTATTTTATCATGAAAATAGAGTGTCTAGGACAGAGAAGAGCAGGTTCCGAGAAGACAAGACTCAGGTCATCAAGCCTTGCTCTATAATTCCTATAGATTTAATTCAGGAATTGATGGTGTCGCAGAAAGCTCGCGACCGATATCTGTCTACCAAAACTGGAGACATCCCTGCGGGGACTGAAGATTTAAGCTACCTGAGGCAGGATAGTCAAAAGATGTCGAAGAAGGCCTTGTTGGCAGGCTTCTTATCCTTATGGCTGTGCAGATGGGTCGTGCCAGGGATCAGCACTGTAGACCAGATTCACCATAACGTATTATGGCCAGCGGTCCGTTTGGTATTCAAGAACAGAATTAACCTGTTGTCGGCAATGGTATGCCGAATAAATGCAGGTCTACGGATTTTTGGTGAAGAACTAATCAATAAAGCTCCTCACAATTTTCCATGGGTAGAGTTACCATTCACCTATCTGATAGGTTGGTTACTACACCATAATTGTAATTTGTTGTCACCAGGCCCTGAGGATGAAGCTAGGATTTTTCTCCAAAAATTTAGCAAATCCACGTGGAGAACTACAACGTTGGCAGACACCCGAGCAGCATTAAATTATTCGTATGGCTGGAATTTCTTCTGCACCAGACAACCAGTTCCGGCTGACTGCCTCGGTGTGCAATTTGAAGATAGAGCAGATAAATTGGCCTTATTGCCGAGATCTGTCTACCGATGGTTAGTGTACATCAGACCCTCTCATCTGATGTACAAGAATGAAGATAACTGTGCATTCGAGCCTTATCTGCCAAGTAGGTTCGCTCGTCAGTTTGGATATGACCAACTTCATGTTGGCAATCCTTCCACTAGTTTCTATCATTATGGGAAGCTGATCGATGGTGCACGAGCATGGAGATATTTTGGAGCTGCATGTACTGGCGCTAGATTCACCATATCTATAGCCACTAGTACAACAGAGCTACGCATACTTCATTCGTATGCTCGTTTCTATACATCTATATGCTCTTTTGAAAACGGTTATAGTATGCAAGAAAGTCTTCGGTGGACTCAAGAGGGAAATGTTGAAGAACCTATCAGGATAACCCCAGACGTACCAGACAATACTGCCGCTATAGATGAGTTTCTGGCAGTAATTCCTAGGGGAGCTGGGGAGGTAGCCGCGGGACCAATAATTATTGGAAAGACCCGCAAACGAAAGCAGAACACAGCTACCGTTTCCCCGGTGAAGTCTCCAGAGAAGAAGAAAAAATCTACCACCAAAGGGCCTTCCAAACCAAGAGCCCACACTCCAGAAGATGACATTTTGATTGAAGAGGATCATCTTGTCGGTTCTTCCTCAGTCCATCCAGGAGAAGGATCCTCAGCCCCTCCACCAATAATTGGATCAGGAGCTGTAACACTTTTGTCTCCTAGTTGTCTTAGCACCTCACTCCATTTATCTTTGCCAACCAAAGCACAAGTTACAAAGGGTGCTACTACTGTATCCACCGCTGATCAAGACCGCATCCCATCAGACGAACCGGCTCTTGACTTCGAGGATGATGACTGGGATGGTGATTATGATACATATCTTGAAAAAAATACACATATTTTAAGTATTACACAAAACCTATACGGAATTATATATCATAATTTTGTATATTAACTTATTTTGTTCGTTTTGCAGATGTCCTAATTGCACCAAAGCCTATGGCTCCTCCTCCTCAAGAAGAAGATATTTATGAAGAAAATAAGGAATCTGTTGATGAGACTTCTTCTTCTAGCGAAGAGGGTGCTGATGAAGAGGGAGGACAACAACCCGCAGTGGAGCATCAAGAAGCACATCCTGAAATATCCTCTCATGTTGAAGATCGGCACCAGAAAGAGGCTGCAATAGACCTCACTACAGGTGATAATGAAGCTGCTGGAGGAGAACCGATCTTAAATAAAGAATCAGCTATAGAAAATTTTACTGCAACTGAAGCAGTGGAAAATCCTGCGGAGCCGACAGTTGAAGAAGGTGCTAAAACCAGGGAAGTAATAGCATCTTCTACTGTAGCTGCTGATTCAATATCAGTTTTTGATAAGCCAATACCGGAACCTGAACCAGCTCCTGCAATTGTCACCACATCCACCAATATCACCGCCGCCAGAACTCCAGAAATGGCTGGAGTAACAGATATTGAAGACATTGCTCCTGAAGTTCTTGGAAACCAATTAACAGCAGTGACAACAACAGCTCCACCTCCGTCTGTTGTTACACCAATGGTAGCTATAGGTGTTAGAGATACAACCCCTAAAGCTCCTGGGGATAACTTGACTATGGCAATAGTAACAACAACAACTCCATCTCATCTTGCTGTCATGCCAACCATATCTGCTCCCGAGCTTCAAAGAAGGGATCTATTGGATATTGCCGCCACACCAAGCTCCAGTATAGAAATGAATCTCCTGGTTGAGATTCATACTGAAACTTTTTATAAAACTCTGGCAACTCTGATAAAGATGGTCTTGAATAAAGGCCTAAGTTATGAGATTTTGAAGACGGCAATGGCTCTGACTATCAAGAATGTTGTCATGTTCAATGATGTTGAGAGAGCTGCAACATTGGAGAAAATTGTGGAGGACCTTGAGCAGCCAATCAGAGAATATCTCAGGCTATCAAATGAGACTGTAGAAAGCCTCATTCAGGAGGAGTATGATGCTTTAACGACTGATTATCTTGCTCGAAAGACTACATATAATGCAGCTCTCCATGAAAATAGGCTAAAGGTTGCCAAAGAGAAAGCCTTTTTGGCTGGCATAAAACCTGCACTGCATGGTCACAGAGTGGCTTATGATGTTTTAAACGTAGATATTCAGAGCAAGAATGACAAAATCCGTGAAGTCGAGGCAGAGCTAGCTCGCTTGAGGGCTGAAAGGGAAAAGATGATCGATTCTCGAAATCTACATCTCACCCAAAGCTCAATTTTAGAAGAACAAGCTTTTGGGGCTGAGTCGACCATCAGAACCCTTGATGAAGCCAAGGACAATCTGATAATCACTTTCGTTGAACTTTCTTGTATTTGCACCCCTGAAGCTCGATATGCTGAGGCTACCAAGAAGGTTATGAGTTCTCGTGGCAAGCGGCTAGAAGAATTAAAGAAGTTGCTTTAAGATGTTTCCACTCCACCTTTAGAGAGCGTTTTGTCATCTTTTGTCTTATTCATTTTGTAGTGTTTCCACCAGAAATGAATGAAATATTTGTTTTGTGATCCTATCGTTTATTTGGAATTTAAACAATAGGTATGAGATAGAAAATACTTTATCAGAGGTAATATGGACGTGACAAGTCTTTTAAACTCAACACATTATATCTATCCAGAGGTAATATGGACATGATAGATAATAAAATCTCGTTTTCTGTTTTAGAGTATAATACTATCAGAGGTAATATGGACGTGACAGTATGTAAGAACTCAAAGAAAAGTAGATTAATATCTATGCAGAGGTCAAATGGACATGATAGATAAGAAACACCAGCAACTTTAATATTTATTCAGAGGTTATAAGAACGTGATAAATAATAAATTCAGCTTTCTATACCAACTGATAAGAAGGAAGATAAAAATTTCTCTCCAAAGAGATGAGTAATCAGCTTAACCAAACTTTGGTAGCTGGGGATTAAGAAGACAGACATCATGAGCATATATGTCAAATATCGATAAAAGAAGAAGGTCAATTCAATTCCATAAATGAATGAATCCTAATAGAAAGTTGAAGATACACGCTCGAATTCATCATATGAGGAACGAGATATATTCGATTCGATGAATTGGTTTTCTTCTGAATCAGATGATTGTGAGGAATTAAAAGAGAATTCTTCTTGTATATCGTCATTAAACATATGGGACGGATCATATCCCAATCCATGACGAGTCTTCTGGTAAAACGGATCACCACATAATGGGAGTCGTCTACCTTTGCCCTGATTGAGACCTTGCATAGTCTTCAAATCATATCCCATATTTGAATGATCTTGATGGATTGTGGACTATATTTGTGAATTCAGATTCTTCCTTTATCTTTATCTTTCAGATCGTCTGTCTGAGCAACAGGTATATTTCTAGCCAAGCCAAAAACAATTTGGCGCTTGTTTTTCTAATCAGACGGAACCACGAAATAAGATTCTTCATGACGTCTATAAGTTACACAAGCTTGTGATTGGGCAACTACTGGAAGTAGATAAGGAGAAGATGTTAAGAACTTTTGAGCATAAGGTCCAACATCAACCTGAAGAGGAAAGGAATTTTCTTTATAGTTGATTAATAAAGTTTTTTCTGGTTCTATGTCGCCTTTAGATTGATGACTTTGATTATCAGAAGATAAAGTCATTCTTTCAATAAACTTGGCAGCCATATACTCGAAAAGGAAATCTTTATTTATATCAAAAAGTACAGAATGATCAATATTTACATCATTTACGATTTGACTGCTATACTTCAGATTAATTATCAGTGGACCATTATTCGTCTTTTGCGTAGATTTGCCAAGATTGACAATCAATGGTGGTTCTGGATCATTCGTACAAGAAGTACGCCCTTTGACCTTAATCAAAAAAGGTTGAACTTGGTTCTTAGTAGGAACATTTACTGATTCCTCAGATGAAGCTTGAGTTCTTCCTTTAACCTTGATTACCAAAGGTTGATCATTGACAGATTGGGATTGGATTCGTCCCTTGACTATGATCTTCAAAGGTTGTTCTTCTGGCGGATCTTCATTAATAGACTGATCTTTAATAAAAGATTGATCTTCAGCTATGTCTGATATCTCTTTCACATGTTCTTGTTTATAAAGCCTTGAATCATAAAAATAGGCTTCAACGCCCTTGAAGGGATTGATATCAGCAAATTCAGTCTTTACAACTCCTTGAGAATCCACATACTTGAAGCATTGGTGGAGAGTTGAAGGCACAATGTTGTGTTCATGAATCCACGGTCTTCCAAGAAAAATATTGTAGGATACATCTGAGTTGATAACATAGAGGGTTACCATAGTTCGCAGATCGCCAATCTGAATCTTCAGACGAATCTTCCCCAGTGGTTTACTCTTGCCAGAGTTAAAACCAACTATCGTAGTACTAGTGTAAGTCAGGTCACTAGTAGGAATCCTCAGGGGTCTTAGCATACTTTGAAGAATTATGCTAATTGACGACCCAGGATCGATGTAAATCCTGTCAATTTCAGTAGATCCAATATACCCAGTGTAGCACAGAGGTCTGTCATGTTTGTTATGCTTCAACAGCATATCTTCTTGTGTAAAGGTGATATTGGGAATTGCTTCCATCACACTATGACATTGCGGACACGACACTGGAGTATTATCAGGACTCTTGAGTTGAGCCAAGCATGAATCTGCCTGAAATAGAGCTTCACTCAAAGTCTCCCTGCTTTCTCTAGAAAGACGAGGCAGTTCAAATATGGATAGTCTAGCCGGAGTATTGGCTAACTGAGCTAGAATATCAAATTTGTAAGGTTTCATCACCACCCCCTGACTGGAAGCAGACTTCAATGGAACGTCAAAGCGTACTGCTTTCTGTTTCCCCTTTTCAACCACCGAGGGTTGTAGAAGCATGGAAAATATTAAAGAAAATGACCCATGCGGCCAGAGAATCCCATACGGCTCAGACAGTCCATGCGGCTCAGATAGTCCATGCGGTGCAGAGGGTCATACGGCACAAGGGGCTATGCGGCCCCAGACATCCCATGCGGCTCAGAAGACACGTAGCGTAACAGTGTTCCCCTCCGACCTATGCTGCATTAATTACTTTGACGGTTGACAACTCTGAAAAGAGTGACAGCCCTGACACAAGAGAGGCAATTATGACTCTGTCATAATAACAGACCCCTTGGGAAGAGAAAGAGATCTCTGACACAATTCCCCGAAATCCATAAAAATGCCACGTGGCCTTGCCACGTGGGTGTTCGTATGCGGCTCAAGCAAAGACTTCTCATGCGGTTCAGAATGAAGTCGTCCTATGCGGCTCAGGCCGAAACAGTCTCATGCGGCTCAAAACGGAGGCCTTCCCATGCGGCTCAAGCGAACCATTTCCATGCGGCTCAGGCGGATGTCTTCCTATGCGGCTCGCAATGATCACCTCCATGTGGTCCAAAGGTTCGAGGGAGGGCCACTACCCAGGCAGCCCTGACACGTGGCCCAAAACCATATGCTGCCTAAATCTTATGCGGCCCAAATCTTATACGGCTCAATCTTCATGCGGTTCAAATCCCCCCAGTGGTTCCTAGGACACGTGTCCTAAACCGATCAATTTTTCAGATTTATTGCAGTCGAAGATTGGGTCAAATCCCCATAATCTGTGACACGTGGCAGAAGAATAAATTAAATTTATTCGCAGCCATCAGAAGATCTTTATGAGGAAGATTTATTCCAATCAGCATTAATTGCTGATGAGATTTGGTGTAATCTACACTCAATGGTCCGGATTCGTCACAATCAATGAACGGCCTAGATTGACCAATCCACAGGTCGCCGCCATCTCCAAGAGGCAATCATTGTAAACCCTAATGATGCTCCCACTATTATAAATAGCAAGGTGCCATTCTCTTGTGAAATAGACTGAAAAGAGAGAGATACGCACATACAGAGAGACACTCCTCCCAATAATCAGAGAGAAAAATCCACAGAGATCAATCCAGAGAGATAAGCCAGAAGAGCAATACGAGGAGAGCAAGAAGAGAATTTTTTCATCAATGCCAACCATCTCGTTACAGGAGCCAAGGCTGTATACCGATCATCCAAAGAGTAAGGGAGGGCTGCCGTCGCCTTTCCGAGCCTCTACCGTCACCCTCCAGAATCAAAAATAAACAATTATACTTAGATTGTTGTACCTAGGTATTCGTCACTAGGCTTTCTTTGTACAAGCGATTTTGTAACGTGAAGTAAAAGTCCGGTCCTCCGATAATTGTTATGTTCTTTTATATTTCATGGCAAACACGATGGCGACTCTGCTGGGGACAAACTTCTCCACGACTGAGGAGTTGGTGATGCAATTAGATACAGCCAAGCTTGGCTCCACGCAACAGAAGATGGTCGCCCGGTTTGACCAACAGGCGTTCGAAGAAATTCTCTTCGCCATGAGCGCTGGCCCGGTCCAGAAGCGAGCCCACACAAAGAAGGCCCGCAAGGAGTGGAGACCCCGATCCTTCGTTACTACTGAAGCTCTTGCAGAGATACCCTCTGTGGCTTAAGACGGCGGAGAAGACTCTCCCGCAAGCCCACTTCAGATCATAGACGACTCTGTTGTCCCCAAGTCCGGCAGAAGAAAACATTATGATACTGGACTTGCATGGGCAAAGAGGAACTCTATGTGATCCGAGCCGCATGAGGGTTCTAGCCGCATGGAGAAAGCCTATGCAGTTACATCCGCAAACCGCAGGAAGAAAACTCACGCGGCCACATCTGTCAGCCGCATAGCTTATACGACTACAGTTGCCAACCGCATGGACGAAGCTTATGCGGCTACTGAAGTCAATCGCTTGCAGAAAACCCATACGGCCACAATTGCCAACCGTATGTGGCCAGCCTGCACGGTCGTGACTCCTAGTCGCACAAGGATAACCCATCTGACAGATAAAGACAGCCGCATGCAGACAGCCTGCACGGTTCCCAATCCTAGCCGCATAGTGGCTATTCCACGCTTCTCTCAATCAGTCTTCGACCGTCTCTCATGCGGTCCTGACCCTGATGATTCTCTGGATGATAAGCCAGACTCTGTGATATTCAACTTGGACTCTTCCTATTATGCACCCGCGAGTGCTAAAAGGAAGAAGTCTAGGACAGCGCGGGCCCACCAAGCCCAGTCAGCTGCCCCAACCTCTGACTATCAGGGCGTCCCGCTAATTATTACGCAGGCCTCGGATGGGAAGTTGTACAGAACCACTCGAGTCCAGCCCCCGGTGGCAGACGGACAGAGAGGTTCACAAAAGTCTCCCAAAATCCCGAGAGCAAACATGGTCGGTCCAGACCCATCTGACTCGCATGAGGCCATCCTCCACAAACGCAAGGAAAGAAAAAATGCATCGGGATGCAAAGAGTCCTCCCACGGACGTCACTGCACCCAAATTATCATCAACTGCTGCTGCAATGGCACGACGATACAAGAAGACCGGCAGTCTATCTTTCAAAGACTGCAACAGCCATCTTCAGAAGACGAGGCACTACCCGCCGTCTCCTGCAACTCTGCTCGAAAAGTCCCCGCTGATGAAAGGGAGAAGAAGACGAATATTTCCAGCCCGAAGACCTCAACTACTGCGACTAAAAGACTGTCGTCTAAGCGAGTGCCCACCATCGAAGTTTTCTAAGGTACTCGCTCTAAGACGAAATCTGCTACAGTGGGAGGCTCGTCGTCCATAACGCAGGGCGGTTGCTGGGGCTGGGGGTAGTACCCCTCCGAGCCTCCACAATAATCCGATATTCCAAGAAGACGAGCCAGGGGAGACAACTCTCCCATCAGATACAGCCGAGGTCGGCGTCCCCGAGGACGTCCACGACTCTCAAGATGAAGCAAGCTCTGTAGCCGGGGGTACTATTTCCTCCGAGTCCGAACCAGAAGAGAATATTCCTACATATCCCGATGACTTCTCGGTACATGGGTATGACTCGGAGGATACGTCCTCCACCGTCTCTCATCATATAAGGACGATGTTCATGACGGACAACAATCAAAGTGGTTCCAGTGATCGCCAGCGCATCGACACTCTGGAGGCCATACTACAGGCTTTGGTCAAGTTTGTAGATGAAATCAAGGCGGCTCTTCCAACTCTGCAAGGAGGAACACCTGGCCAAACAAGCACGGGTCCTGCGGTCAATGCGGACTCGAACTCAGCGGCACCGAACCCGTGCAACAATCCTCCCGAAATAACGGCTCCCACCGCTGCAGATGATGCCAGGGAAGCAAGAAGAGAGGTCCAGGAGCTCCGAGCCATGTTTCACGCCCGAGAAAACTCTCAATACCTCACAATACGGCAACCATACCCGGCTGCATGGAGGGATGTTCCTTTCCCACCAAGATATAAGCCGTTCAACATCAATCCCTATGATGGCAAGACCTCAGCGAGTCGGTAGATTACTTACTTCGAGGTCACCACCGACCATCTACCCCATGACGATGCTATTCTCACCCGATTATTCGTCGGGGCATTGGAAGGAGTCGCTTTCGACTGGTATCGCAATCTGCCGGACAAATGCATCCACTCCTTCGCCGGCTTCATACGCCTGTTCTTGGAGAGATTCTACGAAGTAGGACAGGACGTCACCATGTCCACCCTCATGGACGTCGTCCAAGGGGAGAAGGAGCTGACTAGGAACTACATTGAGCGGTTCCGCCAAACCTCCATGAAGCTGCCCTCCGAAAATCCAGATTCCTCCTTAATTGAAATTTGCCAAAAGAGACTGCTTGCAACGATCAGTCTCTGGATGGACGAAAGTCAATTCAAGGATTGGAAAACGTTCATCATCAACGCCACAAGCGCGGAAGAACGATTGAAGAAGGCTCGCCAATTGGGGTTGCACATCTCGGACGGAGAGAACAAAGGCAAGCGTCCCAACAACGATAATGGGGGTAGCCCCTCCAACAATCGGAATAGCAAAAGAAAGCAGGCTATGGTAGCCGATACAGCACAAAAACCTGAGCTAAAGCCAACAAACAAACAATGGCCGCAAATCACTTACTCCTTCGAAGACGGTCACGTCAAGCCCATCTTGGACATGCTCATACAAGGGGACAGAATTCAGCTTCCTCCACCCAGATGGGAACCGCGGCCGGCAGAGATGGAGAATCCAAAGTACTGCCATTATCATCGCTATGTCCATCATGCTATATACGATTGCTACCGGCTGAAATGGTACATCCAAAACCTCATCGATTCGAACGCTTTGGCCATCGATTTCGAAGAGGTAACCGTGGCAGCTAATATGGTGTCCGTACAATTTGGCAGCTTTCCTCCGACGGAAACTCAAGACGGGGTGGTCCCCATCCCTCTGGCGATAATGGAGATTACCAATCTTCCACCTCCCCGAGATCAGGCTGCAGGTCTAGTACCCCTCACCACATCACGAGGGGAGGTCATGTGGATCTATCCAGACTTGGTGTCAGAAGTGACTCGGCCCACACCATCTTCCACCTATAAGAAGAAAAGTGGAAAAGTCAGGACCTACCACACAATCTCGACAGACATCGAGGAAGCTACAGCCGTCGTCACGCGGTCTGGAGCGCAATCCCAACCTGTGGTTGACAATCCAGCTGAAAATCATCAACCCACTACAACTGATGCTCCGGGACCAGCTCAGCCTTCGACGACCGATAATCCTAGGCCGAGGGAGACTCGCTTCGACAAATCCCTCCGAAAAGAGGCAGCCCAAGGGCTAGAGAGTCCCTACAACTTTGATATCTTAGCACAATTGGCTAACACACCAGCCAAGTTGTCACTGTACGAACTCCTAAGGCTCTCCAAGGATGTTCGTATTGCATTGAGCAAAACACTCCAAAATGCTGATGCCTACCTGGCTCGGGTAAACCTCACGGGAGAAAACTCGCCTACAGATCTCCAAGACAGCGCCTGTACGGGGGCAATGCCCAACATTGTCTTCACTCCGCAGGACATGCTCATCAAAACTAATCTGCACGATCGCCCACTATACTATACTGGATATATCGGCGACATAAAGGTGGATCGAATGCACATTGATCCTGGATATTCCATAAGCATCATCCCGAATGGTCTGCTACATCATCTCCGCATCCCAATGCATCGCCTGACACCCACAAGCATCGCCATCAGCTGTTTCAATTCGGGCAGGAGCTACCCAATCGGAAAGATTCGTCTGAAGTATCAGATTAGCGATCTCCAATCCGAAGTCACCTGCTACGTCATAGATGTAGACACTTCTTACAACATCCTCTTGGGGCGCCCATGGATACACGATTACATGATCGTGCCTTCCACGCTACACCAGTGCTTCAAATATGTCGACAAACACGACTTCGTGAGGACAGAATTTGCTGATATCGATCCATTCAAAGGGGTCGAATCCAACTACTCAGACTTCTGCCTATACGAAAAATCAAAGAGGCACCTTGATGAAGGAAATGTACAAGCTCATACCGAGAAAGCTACAGGATCAGAAGAACCTCTGACGATCCACCTCCAAGCTCGCAAACCGGGCAGGTCCGCACCCCTTACTGCCACTCTGCGGAAGGACGCGATCAGCCTCTCGACGTAGGAGGAGCAGATGATAATCCGGCTGCCAAGGTCCGGCCAAGTGTCGAGACCCACAATGGGGCCACTAACAATCAGACTGCCGAGAGTCGGTCAACCCCAAACGGAGAAGCTCAATCCCTCCGAGAGGCCACTGACGATACGCCTTTCCAAGAAGGGTCGTCACCCCGACGCAAGGTCTGACACTTCTAACGAACCAGCCACTCCTCGCTCCATATCAAGGGCCAAACTGGGGGTCGCTAGTCTGCCAACAACTCCACGCTCTGCTCCATCAGCTGAACCTCTAACAATCAAGCTGCCTAGGGCGTCCTCTCAGTCTTCATTTACATAGGGGGTAGCCGAAGAGGAACCGGAGCTAGCCAAGTATGTGGCTGCCCACACTGATGTTCCCTCCGCTGATGATGTAATCCCCCTAGAAAAGATACCTTACTTCATCAATAAAGGGTTATCTTTGAAGTACAGCGAGCTCAATAAGCTATGTACAATATATGCTATGGAACACGGTATAGGCACTCACCTACACACACAGGTGACAAATGTGTACGTCGCAATCCAGCTCACTCCAGTAGAAGACTTTTACCGAATAATCGAGGGAGGGGACCATCCAATCATCTTCGGCCGGAAGGACGACCCGCATCCCTTCACCATAGAGGAAGCCGACCTCGGGTCAGATGCCGAAAGACTGCCTCTATATCTCTATAGCCCCCAATCCAAATATCTCATACAGAAACAGGGGTATGATCTGGAGACGATGCCAGGTTTGAACTACGGCACTGGGCGATGATTACCTTTGAAGCCGCCAGTCCCGACGGGCAAACCATGGGACTACTATAGCAAAACTCGATGCGGGTTAGGGTATGTAATGCCTACTACGACCCCTGAGAGTTCAGATGAAGAATGCGACTGGCAGTCACATTCAACCAGGTCACCAACTTCTGACTCGGATACCAGCATCGGAGATATGTTCAGACAAGTCTTGTCAGTCAACATGGCATTCGCCGACGCTTACGAAGAAGATGAAGACATCCTCGAGATTTTCGAGCTAGAGCCGTGGGCCCAGCAATTGGATGCACAATAGGAAAAACGGTTCGAACTGAGAGAACCTCCTACTGAAGATGAAGTCATACAGGTAGATCTCGGTAGCGAATCTTCTCCAAAATAAATTTCGTCAGTAAAAGCCTAGCAGACGAAGAGCGGGAGTCGCTGCTAGAACTGGTCAGAGAATACATTGATGTGTTCGCCTGGAGCTATGAAGACATGCCAGGGTTAAATCTCGCCATTGCCCTTCACAAACTCAATATTCGGCCGGATGCGAAGCCAGTCAAGCAACAACATCGACGCTTTTGCACAGGCATCATGGACGCGATCGAAGCCGAAGTCAACAAACTGATAGCCAGTGGCTTCATTCGTGAGGAGCAACATCCCGATTGGGCCGCCAATATAGTTCCCGTCCTCAAGAAGAATGGAAAGATTCGAATCTGCATCGACTTCCACAATCTGAACGAGGCATGCCCCAAAGATGAATTCCCCCTTCCTATTACAGACATCATGATCGACAATACCTACGGCTTCGAACGTATGTCGTTCATGGATGGCTTCTCGGGGTACAACCAAATCAAAATGTCTTCTGACGACTAAAAGCATACATCATTCCGAACACCAATTGGCACGTACTGCTACACAGTCATGCCTTTCGGTTTGAAGAATGTCGGTGCCACATATTAAAGAGCCATGAGCATCATCTTCAGAGACCACTTACGCAAGACAGTGGAGTGCTATGTTGACGATATTGCCGTTAAGAGTCGCTACAAGGCAGACCATCTGCAGGATCTAATTTGACCTAATGCGAGCGCACAATTTGAAAATGAACCCTACAAAGTCCTTTCTGGGCATATCCAGCGGTAAGTTCTTGGTCTTCATCATCACTGTACAGGGTATCCATGTAGACCCTGAGAAGATGAACGCAATCATGGAGATGGGTCCCCCGAGAAATCTTCGCGAACTCAGAGGCCTTCAAGGGAGGCTAGCTTATATCAGGAGGTTCATTTCCAACCTCTTCGGGCGATGTCGACCATTCACCCATCTCATGAAGAAAGGTGTCTCATTCGTATGGGATGAAGAATGCCAGCGCGCCTTCGACAGCATCAAAGAATATTTGTCGAACCCTCCAGTCCTGGTGGCCCCGGTTTCTGGAAAACCATTTCTGCTCTATGTACGAGCAATGGAACACTCCCTCGGGGCTCTGCTGGCACAAAAGAACGACGCAGGCCATGAGCAAGCCATATATTACCTCAGCCGAATGATAATTGGGCCAGAACACCGATACACCGCTGTGGAGAAGGAATGCCTTGTCGTGGTGTTCGTCATTCAAAAAATACGGCACTATGTCACCGGACAAACGATACATATGATCTCATAAGTCAACCCTCTCAGGGTCCTCATGACTAAACTAGGGGCACTCAGCTCTCGCCTCGCTACATGGGCAATATTGCTGTCCCCTTATCATATGATCTTCGTCCCACAAAAGGCAGTCAAAGGTCAAGCCCTGGCCGACTTCTTAGCAGCCCACCCAGGCTCGGAGTCCTCCAGAATATATGAAGAGATCCCAGATGAGGTCGCCGACTCGCATGCAACCTCTTACGATGATATATGGCGAATGTTCTTCGACGGTGCTTCGAGGACCGGACCTAAAGGCAATATAGTCGTCGGAGTCGGGGTAGTGCTGGTCTCCCCTTCCGAATTGGTGATTAACCGCGCTTATTCCCTCATAGAGCCCTGCTCTAACAATGTGGCCGAGTATAATGCTCTGGTCATTGGCCTCCAACTTGCAAGAGAGCTGGGGGTAGAATACCTTGAAGCATACGGCGATTCCCAACTAATCGTCAATCAGATCCGGGGCTCATACGAGGTCCGCCACGAAGACATGATCCCTTATCACCAAATAGCGATTGACATTATCTCGTCGTTCGAGGGGTTCTTCATCGAACATGTCCCCAGACTCCAAAATATCGAAGCTGATGCCCTAGCTGGTCTTGCCGCTTCCCTAGCAGTTCCGAATTATAATCGCCAATCAGTGGATGTGATAGGCCACGAACTGGTCTGTCCCAAGAACAATGTACAATTCGTGGCGAGTTATTCCGCCCAGACGATCGATGATGCCCCAGATTGGAGACAACCATTTATCGATTTCGTCGTCTACGACATCCTGCCCGAGAACCCAAAGGAAGCCACTTCCATCAGACGGTGTTCTCTCAGATTCTTCTATGATATAGAGACGAAAATGCTGTATCGCTGCTCCTACGATGGATTACTGCTTCGGTGTCTGTCAAACGCAGAAGCCAAAGAAGCCGTACGAGAAGCTCATGACGGTGTCTGCGGGGCCTATCAGTCTGGCCCTAAATTACAAGACCGCCTCCGTCGAGTGAGCTACTACTGGCACACAAAGGTGGAAGATGCGATAGACTATGCAAGAAAATGCAAAGCCTGCTAAGTCCATGCGGACTTCATTCACCAACCATCCGAATTTCTACATCCGACAGTGGCCTCCTGGCCATTCGAAGCATAGGGAATGGATATCATTGGTCCAATCACCCCACCTTCCTCCCGAGGACATCGCTTCATACTTGCGATCACTGATTACTTCTCCAAATGGGCAGAAGCTATCCCACTCGCAGAAGTCAAGACTTCAAACGTGATCAGCTTCCTTAAGCATCACGTCATCTACCGCTTTGGACTGCCCCAAAGGATCATCCATGATAATGGTCCGCAGTTCGCAAGCCAAACTTTCTATCGATTTTGCGATAAGCACCGTATTCAGAATATTGCTTTGACACCGTACAACCCGGCAGCGAACGGGTTGGCAGAGGCATTCAACAAAACAATCATCAAACTCCTCAAGAAGTTTGTCTCCTCCAACAAACCCGACTGGAACGAGAAGCTCAGCGAGTGTTTATGGGCGTACCGTACTACAGTCCGAACAGCTACCTGGAACACCCCATTCTCTCTAATATACGGGAGTGAGGCAGTTCTCCCATTAGAGACTCAAATACCCTCACTCCGCATCGCCCTCACTTATCAATTGACGACGGATGATAACTACTAAAGTCGACTACAAGAGTTGGAGGACTTACATGAAAAGTGCCTCCTAGCTCAGCAAAGGATCGAGCTATACCAAGCACGCATCTCAGGAGCCTTCAACAAGAAGGTCAAAATCAGAACATTCCAAGTGGATGATCTTGTTCTGGCAGTTCGGAGGCCAATGGTCATGACTCACAAGACCGCCGGCAAGTTTCAGCCAAAATAGGAAGGTCCATTTGTCATCGAGGCCGTGTTCTCCAACGGTGCTTACTGCCTCGCTAAGCAAAACGGAGACTTGCTCATGTTGCCCGTCAACGGCAAGTTCCTGAAGAAATATTATGTCTAAACAACATTCTTCAGATTATTGAGTCACATACCCGCTGGTACCACTGAACTTACCCTCATAGTTTTCCAGATTTTCGAGTCATGTACCCGCTGGTACCGCTGAACTCATGCTCACCATTCTCCAGATTCTCGAGTCATGTACCCGCTGGTACCCCTGAACTCACATCTCGGTCACTCGTTCAGGTAGCAAGTCATGTATGATCATACCCCTGAACTTTCTTTTCGAAAGGAGATCCTCCCTCATGATTTAATACCCGTACTCCCAGTGCACAAAAAGGGTAGTCGATCCACAAATTTCCAAAACGGCCATGTCCTCATTACCTCTGAGTCGTTCCACTTCCGCCAAAAACAAATTACCCCTTACATAGAACTTCCATGTCCTCATTACCTCTGAGTCGTTCTATATGCCCTCCTTCATTGAGCCCACTCCTGTCATGTCCTTATTACCTCTGAATGGGAAGGCTCCGTTGAAGAAACCTTCATACTTGCCATGTCCTCTTTACCTCTGAGTAAGTATGATGATCCCCTTTCGACCTATTATCTGTACCCACAACAGGAGTACGCCAAGGATAATAGGTCCACAAATGTCCCCTGTTGACCACAAATGTCCTCTGTTGACCATAAATGTTCTCTGTTGACCACAAATGTCCCTTGTTGACCACAAATGTCCTCTGTTGACCACAAATGTCCTCTGTTGACCACAAATGTCCTCTGTTGACCACTAATATCCTCCGTCGAGTTCACTCCTGCTATGTCCTCATTACCTGTGAGTAGGAAGACTCTACGTTTAAAAAACCTTCCTACTTGCCATGTCTTCATCACCTCTGAGCAAGTATGTCAGGTATCCTCTTCATCTTATTATCCGTATCCTAAACCAGGGTACGCCAAGGATAATTGGCCCACAAATATCCTCAGCTAAATTTCTTAGCACAAACCGACCATCTCATCATGCCCCAGGAGCCCAGCTGCTCTACGACATTCCTTTTTCCAATACCAAGAGCACCCATGACCACCTTGCCATGGCTGCTTCAGGTATCCTGACCAAAACTTGTTATCTGTACCTAAAACCAAGGTCTGACATGGGTAACAGGTCCACAAATATATCCCCTATACGGAGGAGAATATCACCACAATATCACAGGTACAGCAAGCAATACAAATGAAGGGTAGAATTGAAAGCACTCTTTATTTGAAGGAAGAAAAAAAAAGCACTACATGTTTGGGACCACGTCCCTTTCAAAAGAAAAAGAGAGAAAAGAAAACAAAAGAAAGAAAGGCCGACTACAGCTCAGCATTACACAATTCTAGGAGCCGGTTTCTCACTGAGGTGGTCCCCCGCTCAATCCGTCGTCGAGCCCGACGCTCGGCCTCCTGGAATAATCGTTCTCCATCATCCAAGCCCAAGAGCGCCTGGTAGTCGTCTTCCAATTTCTTCAGGGCAGTCTCCAGGTCAGTCGAAGCCTGATTAACCCCGTCAGCCTCCTGAACAATTAGCCTCCTTTTATTTCGGGCAGCCTCAAGTTCAGACTACAAGAAATTCAACTTCTTCTGAAGCGCAAGGATCTGCTCCCGCGTCTCAGTAATCTCACGAGAGACAGATTCCTCCCGAGCCATGACGTTTTCATTCGCATAACTCAGTTGATCATACCGATCAGATAAATCGCTGAGATCCTTCAGTATGGCCGATCTGGTCTTATCCCGAGCAGCCCAGGTCCTCTCTATAACAGCGATAAGGGAACCCCGCTCCTCGTTTATAACAACAGACAGATCAGCCTGCCGCAATACTCGGAGCTCGGCCATCAGCTGATCAGCCTCTAACAATTTTGCCTCCAGAAGCGAAGCCATCCCTGCATCACCAGGAAGATTCCTAAGGATATTAATTTGACCCTGGGCACATTGTCGGGCCAAGGTGAAGGAGGTCCCTCTTTCCACAGCAGCCTCGATTACCCTTTTCAAATGACGATAAAAACTGGCAACCACGTCCTGTAACGCGTCGTCCAGAACTTCAGCAGAGGATGGCGTCAGGGGAAGCAGGGACGGCAACGTCGGAGAAGTAACGCTAGAGCTTGCCACCAGGGGAACGGAGTCCGAGTAGAACGATGCATGAATGGCGGCCAACTCGTCTTCCGCTGCCCGGAGAGCTTGGATACTCGGTAGGGCAGAAAGGTCGATTCTCGGAGCCACCGGAGCAGAGGATGACGCAAGGACCATCATTTCCTGCCCCGACTGCCCCGGTAATTGGCCCGCTAAACTCGAGCCCCCAGAAGGCCCATCAAGACGAGTCGGACGGTGAGGGGGTACACCCCTCTCCACCAGTGTCCCTTCGGCTGGGTTTGTCTCAACAATGTCCATCTCCGGCACTGAAGAGGCAGGACCTGTATACCCAGAATAACAATCAATCGACGTAATCCGAAGG
Source organism: Iris pallida (assembly GCA_029216955.1). Classification (NCBI taxonomy): domain Eukaryota; kingdom Viridiplantae; phylum Streptophyta; class Magnoliopsida; order Asparagales; family Iridaceae; genus Iris; species Iris pallida. The sequence continues at coordinate 147,964 of JANAVB010041569.1, forward strand.
ACGTGATGATAGAGCAGATAGGCTTCCTCACATGTTAAGATTCGGCTAATCTTACCAGGGAAGGGCATGAAGGCTGCAGCTCATCCACAACTGGCATGGTGCCCTCACCCGCGATCCCCGAGTGAAACTCAGCCACGTCCTCTGTCCCCGCCACCACGAAGGGGGATACAGATTGATCTGCATCATCTTGAATAGGAACAGGCTCAAGGGGGTCCCCGTTATCCTGGGTCACCACCTCGGCATCTTGAAACTCTTCTTTTTCTTCTCTTGACACCTAAAAGAGGGAACGAAGACGATTAGAATTGAAGCTAGAAGGAAAGAAGAAAGAAGGAATCGAGAGCGGTTTTGTTACCTCTGACACAGGGTTGACTTCTTCTCCACTTTCTTTTATGGCTAGCGGGCGGTGCCTAGTCGCAACCAGCTTCCGGGATCGAGAAACACCGCCAATAGGAGAAACTTGCCTGCTACATTTCGGAGTAGGACCAGGCGCAACGAGTGACTGATCCCCCAACATCTCATCTGACAAAATAGGCGGCTGATCCACCTCTACGTCTGCCACTGGAAGGATAGAGTCATCTCTATCATGCTCGTTGCCTTCATCACCCTTAGCAGCGGATTCCAAATCTGGCACTTCGACTCTAGTCTTTCTTTTCTTGGTCCCTTGAGAGCCTTCCTCCAGACCGGTACCAACAATAAAACTAGTACCTGGGTTAAAACCGACCAGGGGTTTGTTCGCCATGACATAATACAAAGCCGCCATATACAAGATCTCCACTGACTCCTTAATGGCAAGGATCATGAAAATGGTACGAGTATGGAATGAATCATAATATTGCCAAGCCCTGATACCATCAAGAAGGCTACCTTCATAACCCAGGCAAGAGCTAGTGTCACGATCTGCACCCTAGAGTAAGGGCACGAGACGTGGGTACGTCCAGCCTACGCCGTAGTGTCGGCGGTAGAACGCTGTCCTAGGTCACAACATCTAACAATATATGTCTCTAAACAATTTATACTCCCCGAATGGGGGTGACATAGCAATAATAAACTCAATCACAACTAAGGAAGAGATAGCACGATATGAAATAGAACTCAAGGAAATAAATAGATAAAAAGTAGTCCAAGATAATCCCAGCAATCTCCAGAAGTACATGGTCTTAGATACATAATGAAAGAATATATACAACTCTGAACTCCAAATAAAGTCTAACTAAAACATGCCTCCAGACTACATAAAAGATAATCAACCTAACTAATCTAGTCTAGGCAGTCGGAGGAATATCCTCAGCTAGAGCTGGGTCCTCCTGAGGGTCCAGCTCGCAGGTGTCATCTAAGGCTGCCCCGTAGTAAGTGTCCAGACAAGCCTCCTCCTCGTCCTCTATAATATTTTCAACAGGTCCAGTCAGGACAGGAGCGAGTACAGTACATCTCAACAGATCATAGCAGGTTAGAAGATATAATCATGCAGTAAAGTAAGATACAAGTACTGAAAGAAGTGCAGCATATAAACAGAGAGAGAAAGCTGTAATAGAAATATCTACTATACATAGAGAACTATCATATGACTAGTGAGTCAGAGTACAACATAGACATGTAAATGGCATAGAAGATTCTGATAAGACACTATGGAAGAGATTCTGATAAGATACTACTTGGATATTATTCACATGTCCATTTCTACTCCCCTGTACCCCCAATCAATACACAAGGATCCAGCCAGGTTATGTTATGATTCCATGCAAGGCCCCCGAAGGGTGATACATGGATGCCCATAAATGGGTGATTCTAGGAGATTCTAGGATACCCAGTGAATGGGATAAGAGATTCTAGGAGACTCTACGATCATAAGACTATATGTCGTAAGTGATCAAAGAACCAGTGAAGCATAGTGATACGCCATGTAAGTGAAACGCACAGAAAATGAAGTACCCGATGCTCCCTAAGGATAACATCTCAAGAAGGGATCCATATAGTACCAATCCGTGTGACCATCGTGACAGTACAAGTAAAGTAATCTACTGCAGGAAATAGTTCTAAGCAGGATATGAAGTGATCAGATAATGTACTCGCCTGTATCTGAGTGTCCAATATGAAAAGTACCGTCCGAGGAGTGGTGTCTGGCTCCTAATCAGAACAGCACAAGTCACAACAAGTCCAGAATAGTGTAATGCAGTCCTACTATGCATTCTACATGATTCTAGGTCAATCTAGGCCAAAGTCAACTCTTGGTCAACTCTGGTCAACCCTAGAAGTCAAACTAGGTCAACCAAGTCTAATTAAGTCTAAACTAGGCTATTAGTCTACACTAGCTAGCATAACCCTAACAAGGCTATGCAAGCCTAAACTAGCTATCACAACATAGCTAATAGCTATTTCTAGAATACATTTACAAGTCTACATCATCATCACCTATTGATTTAACACCTTACATAGCCCATAGTAAAGTACATTAGGACACCACATATTTATATATACATATATCTAGGCTAAGTACTATACCTATAGATATACATCACACATAGTATATATGTATACACATTATACATAAAACATTGCACACATCACATATATAGATATTCATATAGATAATATATATACACATATGTTATACAAAGAGAGGCCTGTGTGTGTATGTGTAGGGTGAACAGTGGAGACATGTATGCGTGAGTATAGGGTGTGGACTGAAGTATGACAGAAAACAGAAATAGATGTGTAGGTGAGTGATAGGAACATGAAGGCTGTGTGTGGGTGTGTGGGTGTGGTGAGACAATGTGCAAAAATTTCAACAGTGAAGAGAGAGGGGATAACATATTAACATTCACAGATTTCTTCAACATGGGAAAACATCAAAATAACTCAAGGGATAAACAGTGAAATGAGTTACTGTCCACAGTTCAGCCATAAGGCCAACCCAAATACAAATTCTCAGGAATGCACTTATACAGTGAAAGACACTCATTTCCAGGTTATCAACCTTTTGGATTAAAGCTAAGTTAACATAGGTTATAACATGTAGGGGTCAAAACATTAGAACATCTACAAAACAGTAGCTTAAAACACTAGTTCAGTTTACATGTCAATATTCTCAGGTTTTATAAATCAAAACTCAGTTTTCGAAGAAACTTCAATCAGAAAAACAGTCCTAATGAATTTGCAGGTTTTAGACAACACTGTTATCACCTCATGATTCAATGAACACCAAGAATAGTTCAAAACCTTTCCCACACTCATTTTCAGTTCCATATTGGCATCCATAGAAAATAGAACCAAACCAACACCAACTCATCCACCTTTTGACACACACTTAGAAAATACATAGGGGTACCACATCAGGGTTTCAATACATGTAATTAACAGCATGTAATGGTTTAAATTAATGACAAAACTCAATTTAGAATACTGGAAATATAACAGAGAATTTGAGTATCAGTTAACATAGGTTTAAGGGGAATTAATCATCAAAAATTAATCTAAAAGCTAAAACAGTGGTTGGTAACATGGATACACTTTGTGTATGTGTCACTCAAGTGGTTTGTGTCCACCTAAGTGGACACAAATGTGTCCATTCAAAACAGTTTACAAAACAGTGTACAGAGAACTGTTCCTCGTGCACGTGTGCACGCGTGTCGTACAAACGACACAGCACGTGTTAGACCACGTGCTCGTGTCCCAACCTAGTATAGGTCTAGGTGTCCATGTCTATGTGTCTGTACAGTGTCCTCGTGTCGCCGTGTCTGTGAACCAGAGCCATGTCAGTAGCCAAATAACTCGTGTGAACAGACAATACAATCCCGGTACGTCGAGGATTCCTCCCTCGATACGCCACATGAGCCCCCGAAACTTGACACGTGGCATGTCAGTCACTGCCCCTAGTGGTGTGTCAAACAAATATGTGTTGTGTCCGCTACAGACCCCGATAGACAGGGAAGCACTATAGCGGTGCGTGCGGTCATGTGCGGCGCGTGTCCACTCCACGAATCCGACACAAATTGATACGATAATCAACACAGGAGATTAAAAATCAATAAGCAATGATGAAACTAAATTTCCTATTCAAAAACAAATTGAAAATAACACCAACAGCCCCTTTGTGGCATTTTCACAAATACCTGCGTAGGAATACAGACACGTGTCCAAAACGGACACAAAATCTAAGACACCCGACACGAATCCTATCCAGAATCTTAGGGGACCCTTAGGGCTTCCTATTGGTGAAGACAAAATGAAAATCCATGGAGAAATAGGAAAGTTACCTATTGATGAACAATGGGTGAAAAATCCCCAAATGGAATGATTTCCTCAACCACCCAAATCTCACAAATTGTTTTCTTCCTGCAAACAATCAATACCAATAACAAGAACATTGATATTAGGATCTAATGCAACTAGTTTGGGGGAAAAAGGACCTAAAATGGATTTATTATGAATTTCTAAAGATAGGAGCTCACCTCTTTCTTCTTGAAATAAATTTCCTAAGGAAAGGAGGCTAGCCCTAGAATTTAGGAGGGGTTTTATAGTAGGGGAATCTCAATAACACTAGGTGGTCGGCCACTATATTTAGGGTTAGGGTTTGGTAGTTTGGGCTTGGGCTAAGTTATATGAGCTATGGTTTATTTGATTAATAAAGACTCTAAATCATAAGTCATGGCTTATGGCTTTTCTAATTTCTATAGCTAAATAGGTTCTAATGACCTAACCATGGATTAGGCTAGGTTAGACTAGAGTCACAAATTCTAACCAAGCTCAAACTAACTAGGGTTAGCTCCTAGGTTGATCTACATGGGTCCAAACTAGCCAAAATCAATCTAGTCCAAACAATTCCAAAATAATTCCTAAAAATTCCCATAAATTATAATTAATTCTAATAAATTTAAAATACCCCAAAAATGACAAAAATACCCTCATACTAGAAATGTGGTAGTGACAAATCTACCCTCCTTAAAAGAATTTCATTCTCGAAATTTAAAGGCGAAACACAACTGATGAGAAGGATAGAAAGCATACCTCACGGTCCAAAAAGATAAGGGTAGCGCTCGCGCATCTCATCCTTCCGCTCCCAAGTAGACTCTCCTGGAGAATGATGCCTCCATGCGACGCACACCAAAGGTATCACCTGGTTCCTCAGAACCTTCTCCCGTCGATCCAGAATCTCCACTGGATGCTCTGGATAGCTGAGAGAAGGCCCAACCTGTATCTCTGAATGATCGAGCACATGGCTAGGGTCATCCACGTACCGTCTCAACTGTGATACATGGAATATGTTGTGGACCCCCACAAGTGCAGGCGGCAAGTCTAGCCTGTATGCAACGTCACCGACTCTCCCGCTGATAACGAAAGGGCCGATGAAGCGCGGGCTAAGCTTCCCGCCTCCACCAAAACGTATCATATCACGAGTCAGGGATATCCTCAAGAAAACCTGGTCTCCGACCTAATCACAAGCAAGGTCTCAATTAATTATAATAAACAAACATGATCAAAAATCTTAAACAATAACCTAAATCTAATCCTACTCTAATCTGTACCTCAAACTCCAAGGGCCTCTGGTGGCTATCGACCCAGTGCCGATGTCAGTCCTGCGCCACGCGAAGTCTGTCCCTGATGAGTTCACCTTCTCGGCCGTATCAACAACCATCTCTGGCCCCAGTAAAGCTCGCTCACCAACATCATCCCAGGATAAGGGTGTACGACACCTACGCCCATACAGAGCCTCAAAAGGTGACATCTCAATGCTGGCCTGGTAACTATTATTGTAAGCAAACTCCACCAAATGAAGATGATCCTTCCAGGAACCTCCAAAGTCCAGGACGCACGTCCGCAGCATATCCTCAAGGGTCTGAATAGTTCGCTCTTACTGTCCGTCCGTCTGGGGGTGGTATGCAGTACTAAACATGAGCTGAGTGCCCAAGCTGGTCTGCAGACTCCTCCAGAAATAGGAAGTAAAATGGCTATCCCGATCTGAGACGATGCTGACCGAAACTTCGTGGATCCTGACTATCTGCCGTATATACATCTCCGCCAGCCTCTCTGTAGACGTACCCACCTTGAATGGCAAGAAGTGGGCCGATTTGGTCAACCTGTCAACGATGACCCAAATCGCTTCTTTTCCTCCTAGAGTATGCGGCAATCCTGAAACGAAGTCCATAGTGATATGCTCCTATTTTCACTCGGGAATGGGCAGCGACTGCAACAATCCACCGGGCCTCTGTCTCTCTGCCTTGACCTGCTGACAGACCAAACACCTAGCCACGAAGCGAGCCACCTCCCGCTTTATTCCTGACCACCATACATGCTCCCGCAGATCTCAGTACATCTTGTTGGCACCCGGGTGTATAGAGTACTGAGATCTGTGGGCCTCCTGCATAACCTGCTCCCTGAGCTCCCCGCTGGGCACACATAACCTGGAACCGTGCCTCAAGGCACCATCCTCTGCAAGAGAAAACTCGCCCTCCAGCAATCCTGCTCGAACCTGCTCTCGGAGACACCGCAGAGCAACGTCCTCAAACTGTGCCAACTTGATCCTCTCCACCAAGTCTGACTGAATCTGCATCCACATAGCTGCATCTGCACTCCCGGCACGATCACCTCAATCCCAAGGCTCTACAAGTCGGCAAGTAAATGCCGATCCATGGTCAAATACATGGCTGTCGGATACCTACTCAAGGCATCGACAACCACGTTGGCCTTCCCTGGATGATACTGCAGTACAATATCGAAGTCCTTCATCAACTCCAACCATCTGTGCTGCCTCATGTTCAACTCCTTCTGAGTGAACACATACTTTAAGCTCTTGTGATCCGTGAAGATCTCCACCCTCTCACCATACAGATAATTCTTCCACAGCTTCAGAGCAAATATCACTGCTGCCAGCTCCAGGTCGTGGGTAGGGTAGTTCTTCTCATGGAGACGTAATTGCTTGGAAGCATAGGCAATCACCTTCCCATGCTGCTGCAACACACAACCCAGCCCCTTCCCTGAAGTATCACTATAAATAGTGAAACTACCTGATCCTGAAGGCAATGCCAGAATCGGAGCTGTCGTAAGCCGCTTCTTCAACTCATCAAAAGCTACCTGACACTCCTCTGACCATACGAACTCAACATCCTTCCGGGTCAACCGAGTCAACGGCTCTGCAATCCGAGAGAAATCTTGCACAAATCTCCGATAGTATCCTGCCTGCCCTAGGAAACTCCTGATCTCTGCAACTGAAGTCGGCGCTGCCCATGCCTCAACTGCTACAATCTTTTTGGGGTCAACTGAGATACCATCTCCATTCACCACATGCCCCAAGAAGTCCACCCGATCCAAGAAGAACTCACACTTGGAGAGCTTCCCATAAAGCTGCTCCTTCCTGAGAGTCTCCAGCACGATCCTCAAATGCTCCTCGTGCTCCTCCTCAGTCTTAGAATATACCAAGATGTTGTCAATAAACACCACCACAAACTGATCCAGATACTGGTGGAACATCTTGTTCATAAGGTTCATAAACACTGCTGGTGCATTGGTTAGCCCAAACGGCATAACCAGAAACTCGAACTGTCCATACCGCATCCTGAAAGCGGTCTTAGGAATATCCTCCCTCTTCACCTTCACCTGGTGATATCCCGACCTCAGATCAATCTTGGAAAATACCCGAGCTCCGCTCAACTGATCAAATAGATCGTCGATCCATGGCAGTGGGTATTTGTTCTTGATCGTGAGGTTGTTGAGTACCCTATAGTCAATACACATGCGTACTGACCCATCCTTCTTCGGTACGAACAACACTGGTGCACCCCATGGTGACGAACTCGAGCGGATGAAGCCTTTGTCCTGTAGCACATCTACCTGCTTCTTCAGCCCCACCAGCTCGCTATTGTTCACCCGATAGACATGCTGAGAGATGGGACCCGCTCCTTGAACCAAGTATATCGAGAACTCTATGTCCTTGTCTGGTGGCAGTCTCGACAACTCCTCTGGGAAAACATCCATATAATCTGCTATCAAGGGGTGTGGAATCGTCTGCTCCTCGACCGAGACTCCACAGAAGACTCCGCTGCTCTGCTCTGCCTGACGTATGGAGTACTCGAACTCTGGCTCCCCCGGTGCTCTGAAAAGAACCATACCCCCTCTGCAATCAATGCTGGCATGGTGCATGCTCAACCAATCCATGCCTAGTACTATATCGTAGTTCGGCAATGGCATTACGAGCAGGCTCACCTCCAACTCACGGCCTCCCAAAACTACTCTCCGACCCTTACAAACATCACTCACGAGGATAATACCACCCCCGGTCGTGATCTTGTAAGTCCTAGGCAACGATTCAGCTATGATACCGTGTCTAATCACAAAAGATAGTGATATGAAGCTATGCGAAGCACCAGAATCGAATAGTGCAAATGCTGGACTGGAGTCGAGAAGAATCGAACCTGCAATCAGCTCTCCTATCACCTCTGTATCCCCAGCTGCCATGGCAAAAGCTCGCCCCTGCTGGCCTCCCCTGGCTTGCTGCAGGTGCTGGACGAACCTCTGTTGCTGTGTCGGCAGGGCTGGTCCCCTCTGCTGGCCTGCCGGAGCTCTGGCTCGTCCTCCCGGGCCTGCTCGTGCTATGCGGCACTCCCTCATCTGGTGGTCTGCTAAGCCACACACCATGCACAGGCCCAGCCTCTTCTGGCACTCATTGAAGACGTGCCAAGGCTTCTTATAGTAGGCACAAGTGACTCCATGTCTCTGACCCTGCTGGTGCTGCCTCAGCTGCTGCTGAACTGGCCTCTGCTGGATCGGCTGCGGCTGAAACTGCCTCAGCTGCTGATGCTGAAAGTGGGGCCTCTTGGCCTGACCTCCGCTGCTGCTGCCTCCAACTGGGTCTCTCCCCCTCTTGAGCCTAAGCTCAAGATCATCCTCTGCCAACAGGGCTCCTGTCAAGATCTCCTTGAACGTAGCATCTCTGCTGCCCTTGGTCAGGGACTTGACCTCCTTGACCAGACCCTTCCGGAACCTCTGGGCCTTCGCCGTCTCGCTCAAACCCTCTACAAACCTGTCGAGACGACCAAACTCTCCAGTATACTCCTCTACTGAGAGGCTCCCCTGGACCATGCTCTCAAACTGCGACTCTAAGGCTCTGACTGCTGAATCTGGGAAGAACTTCTTCTTAAAGAAGCCCTTGAACTGCTCCCAAGTCTGCCCCGGTACTCCCATCCTGGTGTCTGACTGATACCAGGTGTGAGCAAGATCTCGCATCCGGTTAGCTACGGCCTCGATCTGAAGGTCTGCTGGAATCCTGGCCAAGCGGAAGATCTCCTCTATATGCTCGATCCACTCATCGGCATATAGGATCCCCTCTGTTCCCAGAAAGTCTCTGGGGCTCATCTTCTGAAACTGCTCGATCCCCGGTGTCCTCGGCTGCTGTACCACTAGTCGAGCTGTGGCTGTCGTGACGGCCAACTCCATGTCTCTGTCCTGTCGAGCCTGCTGTCGGTCCATGAACTGCTGGAAATACGCGAACATCTGAGCTGCGTCCACGTGTCCTGGAGGCGGTGGCTGCTGAAAGGGATCCTCTGGAATGACCGGGTCCTGCCTCCCAGTCGGTGGATGCATACCCCCTGCTGCGGCTGCCGAGGTCTCAACACGAGCTGAGGTGGCAGGAGCTGTAGTCCCCTGGCCTCGTCGTGCTGGCTGAGAGGTAGCAGTCCCCTCTATAGCATCCTCATGAATGGCACGCTGCGATCTAGTCTCTACCATCCTGAAGATAGACAAACAAGAGTATCAATTTCTGAGAAAGAAGCGAAATAACAAAGGCGGACAATTATAATTCAAAGGATCAGCTGACAAAGGATTTAGATGGCAATAAAAAAATTTCCTAAAGTAATTGAGTACCTTAAAATTAATGTCCTATATCCTACTGCAGGCTGTAGTGATACTCTAATTCGAATACCACTACACTTCTAGTCTATACCTGCATGGGCTACCACTAAAACCGTGTCACGACCCGCACCCTAGAGTAAGGGCACGAGACGTGGGTACGTCCAGCCTACGCCGCAGTGTCGGCGGTAGAACGCTGTCCTAAGTCACAACATCTAACAATATATATCTCTAAACAGTTTATACTCCCCGAATGGGGGTGACATAGCAATAATAAACTCAATCACAACTAAGGAAGAGATAGCACGATATGAAATAGAACTCAAGGAAATAAATAGATAAAAAGTAGTCCAAGATAATCCCAGCAATCTCCAGAAGTACATGGTCTCAGATACAGAATGAAAGAATATATACAACTCTGAACTCCAAATAAAGTCTAACTAAAACATGCCTCCAGACTACATAAAAGATAATCAACCTAACTAATCTAGTCTAGGCAGTCGGGAGAATATCCTCAGCTAGAGCTGGGTCCTCCTGAGGGTCCAGCTCGTAGGTGTCATCTAAGGTTGCCCCGTAGTAAGTGTCCAGGCAAGCCTCCTCCTCGTTCTCTGTAATATTTTCAACAGGTCCAGTCAGGACAGGAGCGAGTACAGTACATCTCAACAGTTCATAGCAGGTTAGAAGATATAATCATGCAGTAAAGTAAGATACAAGTACTGAAAGAAGTGCAGTATGTAAACAGAAAGAGAAAGCTGTAATAGAAATATCTACTATACATGGAGAACTATCATGTGACTAGTGAGTTAGAGTACAACATAGACATGTAAATGGCATAGGAGATTCTGATAAGACACTATAGAAGAGATTCTGATAAGATACTACTTGGGTATTATTCACATGTCCATTTCTACTCCTCCGTACTCCCAATCAATATACAAGGATCCAGCCAGGTTATGTTATGATTCCATGCAAGGCCCCCGAAGGGTGATACATGGATGCCCATAAATGGGTGATTCTAGGAGATTCTAGGATACCCAGTGAATGGGATAAGAGATTCTAGGAGACTCTACGATCATAAGAGTATATGTCGCAAGTGATCAAAGAACCAGTAAAGCATAGTGATACGCCATGTAAATGAAACGCACATAACATGAAGTATCCGATGCTCCCTAAGGATAACATCTCAAGATGGGATCCATATAGTACCAATCCGTGTGACCATCGTGACAGTACAAGTAAAGTAATCTACTGCAGGAAATAGTTCTAAACAGGATATGAAAAGATCAGAGAATGTACTCGCCTGTATTTGAGTGTCCAATATGAAAAGCACCGTCCGAGGAGTGGTGTCTGGCTCCTAATCAGAACAGCACAAGTCACAACAAGTCCAGAATAGTATAATGCAGTCCTACTATGCATTCTACACGATTTTAGGTCAATCTAGGCCAAAGTCAACTCTTGGTCAACTCTGGTCAACCCTAGAAGTCAAACTAGGTCAACCAAGTCTAATTAAGTCTAAACTAGGCTATTAGTCTACACTAGCTAGCACAACCCTAACAAGGCTATGCAAACCTAAACTAGCTATCACAACATAGCTAATAGCTATTTCTAGAATAAATTTACAAGTCTACATCATCATCACCTATTGATTTAACACCTTACATAGCCCATAGTAAAGTACATTAGGACACCACATATTTATATATACATATATCTAGGCTAAGTACTATACCTATAGATATACATCACACATAGTATATATGTATACACATTATACATAAAACATTGCACACATCACATATATAGATATTCATATAGATAATATATATATACACATATGTTATACAAAGAGAGGCCTGTGTGTGTATGTGTAGGGTGAACAGTGGAGACATGTATGCGTGAGTATAGGGTGTGGACTGAAGTATGACAGAAAACAGAAATAGATGTGTAGGTGAGTGATAGGAACATGAAGGCTGTGTGTGGGTGTGTGGGTGTGGTGAGACAATGTGCAAAAATTTCAACAGTGAAGAGAGAGGGGATAACATATTAACATTCACAGATTTCTTCAACATGGGAAAACATCAAAATAACTCAAGGGATAAACAGTGAAATGAGTTACTGTCCACAGTTCAGCCATAAGGCCAACCCAAATACAAATTCTCAGGAATGCACTTATACAGTGAAAGACACTCATTTCCAGGTTATCAACCTTTTGGATTAAAGCTAAGTTAACATAGGTTATAACATGTAGGGGTCAAAACATTAGAACATCTACAAAACAGTAGCTTAAAACACTAGTTCAGTTTACATGTCAATATTCTCAGGTTTTATACATCAAAACTCAGTTTTCAAAGAAACTTCAATCAGTAAAATAGTCCTAAAGAATTCACAGGTTTTAGACAACACTGTTATCACCTCATGATTCAATGAACACCAAGAATAGTTCAAAACCTTTCCTACACTCATTTTCAGTTCCATATTGGCATCCATAGAAAATAGAACCAAACCAACACCAACTCATCCACCTTTTGACACACACTTAGAAAATACATAGGGGTACCACATTAGGGTTTCAATACATGTAATTAACAGCATGTAATAGATTAAATTAATAACAAAAGTCAATTTGGAATACAGAAAATATAACAGGGAATTTGAGTATCAGTTAACATAGGTTTAAGGGGAATTAATCATCAAAAATTAATCTAAAATATAAAACAGTGGTTGGTAACATGGATATACTTTGTGTATGTGTCACTCGAGTGGTTTGTGTCTACCCAAGTGGACAAAAACGTGTCCATTCAAAACAGTTTACAAAACAGTGTACAGTGAACTGTTCCTCGTGCACGTGTGCACGCGTGTCGTGCATACGACACAACACGTGTTAGGCCACGTGCTCGTGTCCCTATCTAGTATAGGTCTAGGTGTCCATGTCTATGTGTCTGCACAGTGTCCTCGTGTTGCCGTGTCTGTGAACCAGAGCCGTGTCAGTGGCCAAATAACTCGTGTGCACAGACAGTGCAATCCCCGTGCGTCGAGGATTCCTCCCTCGATACGCCACATGGCCCCACGAAACTTGACACGTGGCGTGTCAGTCACTGCCGCTAGTGGTGTGTCAAGTTTCGTGTCAAACAAATATGTGTCGTGTCCGCTACAGACCCAGATAGGCAGAGGAGCACTGTAGCGGTGCGCGCGGTCGTGTACAGCGCGTGTCCACTCAACGAATCTGACACAAATTGACACGATAATCAACACAGGAGATTAAAAATCAATAAGCAATGATGAAACTAAATTTCCTATTCAAAAACAAATTGAAAATAACACCAACAGCCACTTTGTGGCATTTTCATAAACACCTGCGTAGGAACACAGACACGTGTCCAAAACGGACACAAAACCCAAGACACCCGACTCGAATCCTATCCAGAATCTTAGGGGACCCTTAGGGCTTTCTATTGGTGAAGACAAAATGAAAATCCATAGAGAAATGGGAAAGTTACCTATTGATGAACAATGGGTGAAAAATCCCCAAATGGAATGATTTTCTCAACCACCTAAATCTCACAAATTGTTTCCTTCCTACAAACAATTAATACCAACAGCAAGAACATTGATATTAGGATCTAATGCAACTAGTTTAGGGGAAAAAAGACCTAAAATGGATTTATTATGAATTTCTAAAGATACGAGCTCACCTCTTTCTTCTTGAAATAAATTTCCTAAGGAAAGGAGGCTAGCCCTAGAATTTAGGAGGGGTTTTACAGTGGGGGAATCCCAATAACACTAGGTGTCCGGCCACTATATTTAGGGTTAGGGTTTGGTAGTTTGGGCTTGGGCTAAGTTACATGAGCTATGGTTTATTTGATTAATAAAGACTCTAAATCATAAGTCATGGCTTATGGCTTTTCTAATTTCTATAGCTAAATAGGTTCTAATGACCTAACCATGGATTAGGCTAGGTTAGACTAGAGTCACAAATTCTAACCAAGCTCAAACTAACTAGGGTTAGCTCCTAGGTTGATCTACATGGGTCCAAACTAGCCAAAATCAATCTAGTCCAAACAATTCCAAAATAATTCCTAAAAATTCCCATAAATTCTAATTAATTCTAATAAATTTAAAATATCCCAAAAATGACAAAAATACCCTCACACTAGAAATGTGGTAGTGACAGCTGGGACTGTCTAGACAAAGTTGGTTGTATCCAAACTGTCGGGCAAACCTGCTAGGCAGATAAGGCTCCAGAAAGACAGTATTGCGGTTACGATACACCAGATGTGCGGGGCGGATGTTATGCAGCTATAGGAGCATCTGGCCATCCAGAAGCTGAGGGGGTGCAATACCGTCAAGATGTACAGCCTCTATGTCCCTGGCGGTAAAGCGAGGGACGGATACAAAAATATAATACTTATCTGCCCTCGCCAATGCCATCCGGCAAGCCTACATGGTATCACATTCCCAAGGCTCATCACGAATAAATGTGTCATCATCAGTCACACCGTCTTCAGAGCCCGGTCTCATCAAAGACGGATAATGTATCAGCAACCACCCCATCAAATAGTGATAGGGCAACTCAGATCGTTCAAAATCCTTGGTCACGTCACGAGCAATGACTTTGGATGTGAAGGTACGAAGGCCACGGTGTATGCTACACACCATGGCCGGGAGAAGAGCTAGCCAGATTTGCAAAACTAACTTCACAGCCGGAAGGATGAAGTTACGACTAATTCTCTCAATAGAACCGGCTCCTCCCGAGACTACACAATTTCATAGCCAGATCATCAAAAATCCCGCCAGGAGCGCCTTCTCGGACAGCTCTTGGGTATCCTGGTAAAAGTAACCAAAAGGGTCAGTCTTACTCCCAATTCTGTCACTGGTAGTAGCCACTCTCTTAGCCGACGACACCAAGTCCTTAACCGCTTCCCGAGATCGAGGGCGACGAGAGGTAACTTGACCTGAGGCATCTGTCGAGAAGAGATAATGCACCCAGTCCTTGGTGTTGGAAGCATTTCCTTCCGAGTTACTATCCTTTCGGGTTATCTGATGACATGTGCTATAATGGCACAGTATCTCTTGGTAAAGAGCTACGAAGCCAGGATACCGTCATCCCAAATCTTCGAGTTCCTCATTGGTGGGAGTATACGCTTCAAAAGCTTCGTCCCCCCAAGGAAGCTTGGAGACCGCGTGCATTTCATGGAGCACGAGTCCCATTTCCCCTACAGGTGTGTAAAAGGTTCCCGTACGACAATTATACATCTCCAGCAGAGACATGAACAGCTTCTTATTTATGGACAAGCCATGACTGGCACCTCAAATAGCGTGGTAAAGGCCGATCTCACACAAAAAGGTCTCATACTTCTGCAAGATCCACGTAGACAAATTGGTCCACGAGGGAATAGGGTGTACCCAACCAGGGAACATCAACCGGCCAACGGGATAGGAGCCCTTCCGAGCAAGTTGATTTATAAAAGTATCGGCGATAGAAAATATGAAGTTAGGGCCCGCCACATTCAAGAAAGAACCTGGGACCAATCCCATCACAGAACAGCTAGTATGCACCTTGCCGGCGGTCATGGACTTCAGATTGTTATTATAATGGATGTTCCCAACGAACATCCCACTTCTGGTAGGGGTTAAAGTCTCCTCCATCTTCCGGTCCAATGGGAGCATATTAAACCAAGATAATGGGAAATGTCGCTCCATCTGGGGGATGCGGATCGCCATCCCGTTAGAGACAAAACTCCAATTCTCCGATACCTCCAGAACATGACTGTTCTCCACGGTCAAGGCATCTCCAAAGAAGAAAGCAGGCTTCAAATATTTTCCTTCGAATTTTTCGGAGTTCATTATAGCGTTAAGGAAATGGAAAGACTGGTGCTTGATGGCATTCAGTCTAACCAGAGGCTCATCGCTCGGAAACTGGTCCATCATATGCTGAACAATATGACCGTACCTATAGCCGAGAGCAGCTTGGGCGCTACCCACCAAGAGTTCTGCAGCAGCGTTAACCGGCAGATTCACTGAAGAAAAGACAGAGAAGGATAAGTTAAACGGATGGATAAAGAGCGCTGATTGGGTGCTTCCAAGTCTCATGCGGCTCAGAAAAACATCCATGCGGCTCCATGAAGCCTTATGCGGCTCCGAAGCCTTATGCGGCTCCAAAAGCCTCATGCGGCTCAAGCTCAGAAGAACACTTATGCGGCTCCGCGCAATAAAAGTCTATGCGGTTTAGCGTCGCTTATGCAGTTTCGCCAACGAAGCGCATATGCAGACACGGTGGTTTTCTTATGCGGCTCGCAGCTCAGCCGTAGGGCGAACATGCGACTTGCAAAGACTCGTGCATAAAGTATGCGACGTAGCCATGGCAGTTAGGGTTCTTTAACTCATACATTATCCTTACCAGTAATGGAGGGGTGAACGTTAGGATGAACATCAGGTACGACGACCGACGGAGGAGCAGCCGCAGTCGAGGCAGAAGTAGAGGCTGCCTTCTTGTCCTTTGCTGCCACGGTCTTCTTGGGAGCCATTAGTTATCGAAGAGGAGAAGGACAATCGAGATAAGGAAGATTTGAGAAAAAAGAAAGAAAGAAAATAAGCCTTTTTTCTCTCTTCAAACTCCTCCAATTTATAGGAGGACGGAAGAAAAAGGACCCGTGGGCCAATAACTGCCTCATAAAAAGTGAAACCGACTCCTCGGGTTTCGTCTCCAAGATTCACCCAGGACGTAAAATCCGAAAGATTTAATGAGCTGACCCTTGGGATTTCCCCATACAAAATGGCACTGAAACGAATTTAAGGCAATAAAAGACCCGCACACGTGGCGAGAAGCTATGCGGCTGAACAGTTCCCTGCAGCTGAACCACCTACGCGGCTGAACAATCTATGCGGCCAAGATATCTATGCGGTCAAGGTTTCATATGCGGCCAGAAGAATACGACCATGCTTCTTATTCAAAGTATTTCAATTTTGCAAATTGAAAACTTTGAAGGGGGTCTTGTAGAAGCATGAAAAATATTAAAGAAAATGACCCATGCGGCCAGGGAACCCCATGCGGCTCAGACAGTCCATGTGGCTCAGATAGCCCATACGGCGCAGAGGGTCATGCGGCACAAGGTGCTATGCGGCCCCAGACATCCCATGCGGCTCAGAAGACACGTGGCGTAACATTGTTCTCCTCCGACATATGCTGCATTAATTACTTTGACGGCTGACAACTCTGAAAAGAGTGACAGCCCTGACACAAGAGAGGTAATTATGACTCTGTCATAATGACAGACCCCTAGGGAAGAGCAAGAGATCTCTGACACAATCCCCTGAGATCCATAAAAATGCCACGTGGCCTTGCCACGTGGGCGTTCGTATGCGGCTCGAGCAAAGACTTCTCATGCAGTTCAGAATGAAGCTGTCCTATGCGGCTCAGGCCGAAACAGTCTCATGCGGCTCAAAACGGAGGCCTTCCCATGCGGCTCAAGCGGACCATTTCCATGCAGCTCAGGTGGATGTATCCCTATGAGGCTCGCAATGATCACCTCCATACGGTCCAAAGGTTCGAGGGAGGGCCACTACCCAGGCAGCCCTGACACGTGGCCCAAAACCATATGTGGCCCAAATCTTATGCGGCCCAAATCTTATGCGGCTCAATCTTCATACGGTTCAGATCCCCCCAGTTGTTCTTAGGACATGTGTCCTAAGCCGATAAATTTCTCAGATTTATTGTAGTCAAAGATTGGGTCAAATCCCCATAATCTGGGACCCGTGGCAGGAGAATAAATCAAATTTATTTGCAGACATCAGAAGATCATTATGAGAAAGAGTTATTCCAATCAGCATTAATTGCTGATGAGATTTGGTGTAATCTACACTCAATGGTCCGGATTCGTCACAATCAAAAGAATGGCCTAGATTGACCAATCCACAGGCCGCCGCCATCTCTAAGAGACAATCATTGTAAACCCTAATGATGCTCCCACTATTATAAATAGCAAGGTGTCATTCCCTTGTGAAATAGACTGAAAAGAGAGAGATACGCACATACAGAGAGACACTCCTCCCAATAATCAGAGAGAAAAATCCACAGAGATCAATCCAGAGAGAGAAGCCAGAAGAGCAATACGAGGAGAGCAAGAAGAGCATTTCTTCATCAACGCCAACCATCTCGTTACAGAAGCCAAGGCTGCATACCGATCATCCAAGGAGTAAGGCAGGGCTGTCGTCGCCTTTCCGAGCCTCTATCGTCACCTCCCAGAATCAAAAATAAATAATTGTGCTTAGATTGTTGTACCTAGGTTTTTGTCTCTAGGCTTTTTTTATACAAGCGAGTTTGTAACGTGAAGTAAAAGTCCGGTCCTTCAATAATTGTTCTGTTCTTTTATATTTCATGGCAAACATGGGTTTAGCAGGAACAGGAGAAGGTTGAGCTGGTAGTGTTTCCACTACATCTTCTGCTTCTTTGGAAGATCCCTCATAATCTTTGTGGTACTCCATCCCGGATCTTGTACCAGTAAAAGTTTCTTCTTCAGACTCAAGAGAAGGTAGTACCATATTACAGGATTTAGTCTTCCTTCCTTTAGCCTTTTTCTTGTAAGGTTTGTTGTGAGAAATTTTAGAACCCAATCCAACAGTGGATTTTTGATTTTGAATTTGTAAAGGAAGTCGTATTCCTTTAACATAATTCAAACCTTCTGCCTTCTGAAAGTCATAATCCATTTTCTTCATAAGAAGGACAGATTACTGACTGTATAGATGAATGGGCAGTAGACTTTTAACAAATGGTTACACAGAGGAAGAAGAAGAGATCTCTGTATCTACAGGAGAATGAGGAATAGATGTCTCTGTAACTACAGGAGGAGAAGGATTCGGGATACGAGGAAAAATCCTTGTAGGAGCTTTTTCGTAAGCAGCAAAGACTTGTTGTACCCGGTATAAAGGGACACTATTCATAGCTAACCACTGCTGATGAGTAAGCTTGAGTTTGGTAGGAGGAGCTAGACTTGGAGGACATATGTTCAATCCTCTTAGTCTATCTTCCAAAGGAGTGTCATCCCATAGGTAATCTGAATCGTCGGGATCTGGAATAACATGAGAAATCATGTTGCAGGTTTTGACTTTCTTGCCTTTCTTGGATTTTGAAGTTTTACTTTCATTTTCCAATTTAGGTACTAAGTCAGGATGTACCCACATAATTTCACTATTTTTAAGGTAAGAGGCAGCAATCCTTCATTTTCTTCTCTAGGAGGCGGCATATTCACAATCTTTATCGTCAACTTCGAGATTGGGATGATTCCATCTGCTACTTACTGTGGAGGAAAATCCCCGAATTGAAGAGAAACCATATTGGTTGTAACCGTATGGTCATCATTAGTTAAGGCGATAGCACCGCCATTTATCAGCTCTTGGATTTTCTTCTTCAGAACATAGCAAGCACTGGTAGGATGATTAATGTATCTATGATAGATACAATATTTGGGACTGTCAGTCAGATTTACCTCATTAGGCCTTTTTGGCTCTGGAATATGAAGTTTGCTACTCTTCACCAGACATTGAAATATCCCTGGGATATCACTCTCATCAAAAGAGTATTCTTCCTTTGGCCTGGAAAATTCTTGACTATTTGGTGTCGTTTTATTCTTGGAAAGATTAACCATAAGGGTATCTTTTCCTTTCACATTACGATTACCGGGGTTATTACCAGGATTACTTTTCTTTTCTCTATCATCTGAGGCAAAAATCATCCTATATTCACGAGCCAACCTACCATTGGTCTCGGCAGAAACTGCTGGTATGATGAACGAAGCCCAGTCTATGAATTGGGAACCCGTAAAAACAGCAATAGATGGTCGCAGATTCATCTTGCATGTATCAATGAGTGCTGAATCTGGCATGCCAGGAGGCAACTTTAAAGTAGCTTGTCGGATTTCTATTAAGGAGGACATGTTCATGTCCATACCTCCTTCATAGAAACGGGAGAGAAATATTGCCTTAAATTCGTCGAAAGACGAAATGCAATTGTCGGGTAAACTTCGATACCAATCATAAGCCGAACCCGTCAAACAACCAATGAATACTCGAGTGAGAAGAGCATCATTTTTCTGCAGATGTACAGTCATAATATCAAAATAATTGATATACTGACTAGGAGAAGCCCTCCCATCAAACAATACCATGGATTATGGCTTGAATTTTGGTGAAAAGGGTGCATCATTCCAATGAGGAGGATAAGGTTGCTTAATCCCTAACCTCTGGAGTTAATCCTTGTGCCTCAAGACTTCAAACTGTACTTTGAGTTCACGCACTGCTTGAATGGCCTCACTAGTTTGCGGAAGCACATTTGATTGAATAGTTGTTGGATGTACCGTAATTCCCACCGAAGATGGTACATCTTCTGTAATAATAGGATCTGGAGATGCAGAATTTTGATTAACAGTAGGCTCCTGAACATTCAAAGGTATATCAGCCCCTTGACTATCTTGAGTTTGTGCCGCTACTAGTACTGGTGTTATTACTGTCGGCTGAGCAGTTTGCTGATTAAATATTATCTGGTACAAGCTTTGCATCATGTTAAGCATGTCTTTCAATGATTGCTCAACAACAGTGAGACATTGTTCTGTATTAACAGATGAGGTCTCTGGTTCATCTTCAACAGCGTAGGATTCAACCTCTCTTGAAGATATAGAAGGATCAGTATAGGAGTATGAATCGACACTGTTAGTCTCGGACTCAAAAGATTGAGTACCCCCAGCTTTTGAATCAGAAGTCTGCATTTGTCTTTGTCTTCTTGATCGAGAGTTCTGATATACTCCCTCAAAAGAATCAAGAAGTCTGTTGAACTGTTGCTGACCTAGGGTTTGGGACGTATTTCATCTTGGACGTCGTCCTCTGTTAGTATGAGATGCCACGTTAACTGACACATATGACAACTCATGTTCTTGGTCTTCAGTTTGTTGTTGAGATGCATTAAAACTCAATCGATCAAAAATTGACCGTTTTGAAGCCGAACAACAACAATTGATTACAACCTTGTGATAATCACAATGATGTTTTTCTTGGGAAAATATTACCGGAGATTGTCTATTCTTACGCTTTTGCATTAGCAATTCACGTAAGTCAGAAGGAGTGGAGGGAGTAGTCTTCTTTATTACATTTGGGGTAAAAAAAACGTTTAGTCCCCTGTGTATAAAGAAGATTATTGGCTGCATTCGCAAAACAAAATTGTACATTTCTACGCGTTTGGAGTTGTGTGCGTAAATCTTGAGATTTTTTAGCACGAAGGACTCCATTTTGATTGCGTGTACTTTATAGATTTGGTACTTTGCGTAGAGCAGTATAAGAAGGCTGTTGATGTAGAACTGAAGCTTTACCAACAATATTTTTACGCTGTATGTGTTTAGGTACATTTACATCAGATGTAAAAACATTATTGCGAATTTTATCTACACTGTCAAAGACAGAAGATTTACCTTTACGCCTAGACCGTAAAAATTGGTTATCTACCACATCACAGACGGAAGATTTTGTTTTACGCGAGGAGCGTAATCTATTTGAGCCTACCACGTCACCGACGGGAGACTGATTTTTACATTCAGAAGCACAATCGTTAGAGTCTGACCCATTACAAATGGGAGACTCATCTTTATGTACTGAGCGTAAAATTTGGTTTTTACCCCCTGAGCGTAAAACCTGGTTCTTACGCAGTGGGCGTGAAACCTGATTATGTTTACCGTTACAAACGGGAGATAAATCGTCACACTTTGAGTGCAACTTTGAAGTAAGGACTGCCTCGTTACGAATGGGAGCTCCTACGACAGGAGTGGGAAGAATTCCCTTGCCACTAGCAGCAACAGAGAGATCAGAAGCTATTTTGGATTTAGAAATCCAAACTTTTCGTGCTTTGTGAGATTTTTGAACATTGGAGTAGCGAGAACCACCCCCAGTTCGGAGCATCCCTTCGTAAGCAGTCTGGTCGAAGTGTACAACCAGAGTCTTCTTTGTCGATCCAATCGACACATCATCATATTAAGCAATTGCCTCCTCATCAGAGGAGAAGGTTATCCCCAGCAGAGTCGCCATTTTGTTTCACTTAACAAAATGCCAGGAGAATTGGCTTTTGAAAATAAAACAAAAAAAGTACAAGAAGTATAAATTTGATTCTAGAAAAGTATTGCTGTAGAAGTCTGATCTGTAAATGATCACTTTGTTCTTTGGACCATACGATGATGATGAAGATCGCTGCTTGAAGATGAACAACTTGGAAGAACTAAGTCACCAGAAAGGTATCGACGCACTTGGGCACTGATGGCGAGGCCGAATGCTTTCCTGCTTTGCTTCACTCTATTCTGAAAGAAAGGTTGAAGAAGAATGCTCTAGAGAATCAAAAATCTCTGAGTTCTAATCTCTCTGTCTTCTCTCCTGTCTCTGTGTGTCTGTATCTAAGAAAAATAAGTCTATTTATAGACTTGGGCTCTTGTGCGTAAAAACTCAGTAAAAGTTCCATCTTTACGCTAACAACTGCCACCCATGACCGAAGTCGTCCTCTGTATATGTTGACACGTGTCCCATCATTTCAGTAAGAATAGGATGCACGTACACACGTTCTTCTAGATGTGTGGCATAAAAGCCATATAGGCAGACCACGTTCTCAACTAATAAAGAAGAATAGGGCGTAAAACAACCCCAATGTACTCTGAGCGTAAAGCAGTGGACTAGGCGTAAAACAACCCTGTCATAGATTTCCTGCATAAAGTGGTTATTAAATAACCTTGAGCGTAAAGTAGCCCAAATAGACTTTACGCACACGTCGACTTTCGAGCGTAAAAACTCATATAATCTCCGTACGTAAAAGAAGCCATAGTGTGAGCGTAAAGTAGCTCAGTCCACATACTAAACGACAATATTGGTCTCTGTATAAAATAAGTCCCTTCAAAATCTGTGGTATATGCCATCATCAATATCTTCATGTCAGACTTTGCATTAAATGCGAGACTTTGACAACTTTGTCCAGCGTAAAAGTGGCTAGCCTCTCCTAGGCGTAAAACCATTGTCTTGACCCTGGCTGCTTTAGGTGTAAAAGCGATTAGCCTTGTCTTGGGCGTAAAGTATTTAACCTCTCTGCGGCATAAAGTAGATCAATTTGAGTAGAATGATCTATCACTTTGACTCATTCTGTGAAACACTTTTTACGCTTCTACAGTCGTTGGGCGGAGACAAATCCACTACCAAAAAGTGAAAAATAACAATTTAAGAAATTTGTCGAGCGATGCGAAGACGATTCAAGTGCAATCATCCTCGATGGAAGAGGGCAAGTCATGGCCTTGGCTAGAGCACCTGCACAACATCACAAAAGCATACGTAGGAAAATCACCAGGTCCGCAGAGGGATGTAACAAGATACAGGAAGAACAAGCTAATATGAACTGTCAAAATAATAATAATATGCAAGACTTGCCAAGACACCAATATGTAAAAGGGAATGCTAACCATCTATTATACAATTTAGAGGACAACTTTTATGCGCATGGGTGGGATTTAGGCTACATGTACGTAACTGGCATCCAGTCATCCGTATCCGGCCGTAACGTCCAAAACGTTAGACGGTATCTGCAAATATATATCGCCATAGTTCCTTTCAAAAACTATGGTTTACCTGTTTGGCTTCCCATACATACTAGCGACTGTCCTCCCCCAGTATTTTCCATACTGTTCAAGTCATGTCCATAACCTGTCCAATTTTGTAACTGCTTGAGTCTCTATATCCTAGTCATAGCAGTTACGAGCAACTACCGTCAAACGACTTTAGAGATAGCCAGTCTATAAGTCGTGCCCCTAACAAAATGTCTCAAACCGTGTAGTGTGAGTGTCATGGCCCAAGGAGATATGAGAATATCCCACAACAAGAAGGTAGTCCACTAAAACTAAGTCAACATGCATAAACTAAAGTAACGACTAACAAAGTCGCTTGCACCGAAGTGTGGCTTGGACACATAGTTTTTAAACTAACAAATATAAAACAAAGTAAATAAATACGGAAAATAAATAATATGACAGTTAATTAGCAAGGTATATTTGCCTGGTACATCGCCTGGTGTGCTGCGATGATCATGTTGGCATGGAGTATGACTTAGGTGTTGCAACTACGCAAGATGGCCTCCGAAGATGACACAGACTGTTTCATTGGGCCCAGAGTAGTTGGATTAGCTAAGGTGGATATGAGGACGTACAGAATTCACTAGGGGCGGGAATTATGACTAGTTGAGATTAGAGACGATAATGAAAGGAAATTTTGGGAAACTAATTACATTATTATTATTATTTTATTTTTATTTTTTTGAAAGTACTTATAGTAGTTGGAAGCTAAATTTACTAGTAAAAATAATATCTGATAAATACTTAAAATATGAAAAGAAAAAAAAACGATTTAGGCTAAAATTATACGTTTCACAAAGATAAGTTTTTGACAGAAACTCGTATCTTATTAGTGAAAATATTTAGATAAAAAGTTTAGAAAATTATTTTTAAAATTATTTTAGGCAACTAAAATTTAATTAAATACTACGAGAATATTTAGATAAAAATATCACAAAATAATAATATTATTAGGCTTTGAAATCACACATAGGGTCATGCCCCAATACTTTATTTTTGTAAAAATACATTTCTATTTTTTTATTTACTAAAAGTAATAATACTTTATAGTACAAAATATAAACATAGTTTTAATACTAAGGTAGACTACCACTTACTTAATGCTGCATGGATGACCACAAACATACAAAAGCAAGAGGAACCAAACAAAACAAAAATAAAACATAAAATAATTAAGTAACAGCTGTTACAGCTGCACTCTTCACGTGGGGTTTAAGAGGAAAGAGAAAGGAAAAACAAAATAAAAACAAAGGAGAGAGGAGGGAGAGTACAGAGTATAAAGGAACTTAAGCAATCGAAGAAGGAGAAAAGGAAAGAGGAGGGACTCATTGGATGGAGTCAGCAGGATGCGGCGGCGTC
Source organism: Iris pallida (assembly GCA_029216955.1). Classification (NCBI taxonomy): domain Eukaryota; kingdom Viridiplantae; phylum Streptophyta; class Magnoliopsida; order Asparagales; family Iridaceae; genus Iris; species Iris pallida. The sequence goes on from JANAVB010041569.1 coordinate 172,794, forward strand.
GAGGTCGCTGATGGTGGGGTCGCGGTCTAGGCGGAGGGGCGGCAGTACTGGAGGAGGCAGAGGGATCGAGGAGAGCGGCGATGACAGGCGCTGGCCGAAGTCGACACCGGTACGGGGTTCGACGGTGTTGGCTACCGCGAGGGTGGCCACGCGAAGACGGGTCGATGAAGAGGAGCTTGGCACCGGAAACGAGATTTGGCGTTCCCGACGCTGCTAGGGAAGGACACGGCGGCAAGCGGTAAGTCGAGGTAGGTTAGGGTTTACCGGGGTTGTCGATCGACTGCGCTGGTCTGGCGCCGACTGGAGAGAGGCGGAGAGATTGGGAGACTCTCGCCGGTGCTCAGACGGAGACACACGGCGGAGTCGCCTAGAGGCGGCGCGGTGGTTGGGCTCGCAGAGGGCTGCGAGAACGGGGATCGTGTGGGGGTTCTTCGTCGGCGGGAGCGAGGCACGGAGGATGGGGCTCGGACAGTGCCGAATCTCCGGTGAGGTTGTGCGCGGGGGGTTGTTGCAGTGGCGCAGCGGAGTCGGGGATCACGGTGTGGCTCGCGGTGGCTCGACACACGGCGGTGGGCTTAGGTGAGGGAGTTTTGATGTTTCTTAGTTTTTCTCTTGGGTGGTGGTGGCGTCGGGTTTTGGGTTAGCCGAGGCTTGGGATCTCCATGGAGGAGGTCACGTCGGCGGAGTTAGTCGAAGGTTGGGGGAGATGGTAATAGCAGTGTGGTGGTGTCGGGTAGTATTGACCTACTGTCAGAACAGCGGGCTTGGGATGGGTCGTCGTTGGTTGGGCGGCTGTCGGTGTTGATGCGGGCAGGGAATGGCCATTGGCCGGAGGCAAGAGGGAACAGCGATAGGGATGATGGATGTGGGGTTGGCGGTGTATTGGAAGGCTGTGGTGGTATTTCAGTGGTAGTAGAGGGTCTGGCTGTGTGCAAAATGGAGGACGGTAGTAATGGCGATGACGATGGTGTTAGCAGTAGCGGGGTGTTGGTGGCATCGAGGGTCTGACATAGAGATGGTCGGGGACAGGCTGCAAGTGGTGGAGGCGTTGGCAGTGATGTCAGGTCGACGTCGGCGGGGATTAGGATAGTGTTAGATTAGGGATTTGATGTTTGTCGTGTTGGGGTTGTCGACACGGAGGAGAACATAATGTATATGTAAAATTTGGAACAAGAATTGGACGGGAAACATGGACACGATGCACGCACATTTATTTGTGGAGAAATTTGTGGACTATTTGTGAAGATGAAACACATATGGAGGCTCTCCTTATATATGGGGTGGACTCAAGATTGATATGGACTACGAATTTCAAACCTCCCCTTGGATAATTTAATATTAACTTAAATAGATTTAAAGCAAATTCAATCCAATTCCGAATCAAATTTAAATCTAGGTAAATCTATCTTTACATAAAAATAGAATCCATAAAATACATTCATATTTGTAAATCATAATAATTAACCTAAATATCAATCCAACAAAATTTTAAAAAATATTTTTATGAACACTAAAATTATAATAATAATTAATTTTGAAAATTCATAATAAGTATTCAAATATTGATAGAAATGACTTAGAATTACTCTTTGTATAATAAACAATTAAAATTTCTAAAATTATGGATAATATTTTTAAAATGCCTTTGTAGGAAAATTAAGGTAGATAAAATAAATTTCAAAAAATGGTAAATTATCTACATGAATCAACCTTCATGTACTCCGCATGCGACTAGTACAAAATATATTTACCTTGAAATAGGTGTAAATAAATAAACAAAATTTTGTCACTGGTGCGACGAAATTTATACTTTCGAGAATAAAATATTTAACTATATCATATCTAAATAACTATATTTTTTGTACATAAATAAAATTTATAAAAAAATATTTTCTAAAAATATATACCTCGCACATATTCATACTCGACGAGCAAATACAAAAAAAAAAAGAATTCAATACCAAATTTAAAATAAAAAAATCATAGTGAAAATTTAGGGGGTTTACAATCCACCAATAGTTAAATGACTCGGTGTTTCACTACGTGTCCATGGAGAGTTCTACAAAAGTATTATGGGAGAATCTGTATTCGTTGTACGAAAGGAAGATGGCTAGCAATAATAGGTTTTTATTTGCCAACTCGATGTATACGGAGGGTGCTTTGGTGTCATAAGAATTGAATGAGGTTCATGGTATCATCAATCAGCTCTTTGTGATGAAGATGGTGATTGATGATAAGCTTTAGGTCCAACTACTTTTGAGTTCTCTGTCAAAAAGCTAAAAGACGTTGGTGGTATCGGTGAGCAACTCTACACCGGATGGAGTTGTCACAATGGAGGCAGTGAAAAGTAGCTTGTTGAATGAGAAGGTCTGATGCAAACAAGTTGAATCGTCACGAGAGTCTACTTTGGTGGCTCTCTATGGGAAGAAGGCGAGGACACAAGAGAGTTCTTGAGATCTTATGACTGTGGATCGCAAAGGCTGCTATCACTGTAGAAAAATAGGTTATATCAAGAGGAACTGCATGAAGCTAAAAGCTGAGAAGGCCAAAGACAAGGATGATCAGGAGTACCTCACAACAACGAGAGATGTCATCATTGTAGCGACCGATACAGAGGAACCTTGAGGCATGTGGCATAACGACGACTAGGTCATGGACACTGAGGCATCGTATCATGCTACTCCGCAAAGGAGGATCTTTACATCATACCGCTGCGATAAGTTTGGACATATAAAGATGGGCAACAAGGGAAGGGCTACAGTTGTAGGCATTAGTGATGTGCACTTAAGGATGGAGTTTGGTAAGAAGCTCGTCCTCAGAGGTATGCGACATGTACCGAGTTTGCGCTGCACATTGGTTTCGGTAGGGGAGACTGGCATATGATGGCTGTCGCAGTTTGTTTGGGACCAACAACTGGTTCGAGGAGATTTATGTTGTGGCATGTACAAGCTCAAGTACCTGAGTTGTACATGCATGGCACAAAGTCCAGATGGAGGCTCGAGGAGTATTCGACAGGAGTTGGATCGTAGAGAACTTGTCAAGGAGGATCTTCGAGTTATTTTGAGGGATACAGCATATTCGGTTCGTCAAGACAAAGTGACAAATGGTGATGAGTCAAAGATTGAGGGCCAGTCGGTTCTATAACAGTTGGTCGATCTCCAAGTGGGTATTGTCCTACATATTCGATTTTAGCGACAAGTGGTTTGCCAAATCTACATAGAACAATATTACTTTTAGCGGTTTGAAGCCAGGAATGAGATCAAGGTCTATAGCAAACTTAATTAGAGGTAGGTGCATTACCATTCACATAGTTTTTGAAAAAGTCGTGGGTCACTGACGATGTACACAGTACACGATGTTTTGCTCGAGCATGCATGTGTATGGAGGAGCTTCAGTGTCAGATACGAAGGTTGGCAGGTTCAGGAGTTCGAATATCAGGAAGACCGTACCATTCGCTTGGTTGGGCTAGCTAAGGGTGAAAAAGCTCGATAGAATGGTAGCACGTTTTGGTGGAAGACGAAAGTCGGGGACATGCAACCGAGATTTATGGTGAGACTGATTATTAGAGACTTCGGTCTTGGTCGTGTTATTGATATCGGTAGGATCCTAGTGGTGCAGGAGGTGCTACGCATGAGAGCTAGCGTCGACGTGACAGTCGAGTAGCTGGAGATGAAAGAAGATGCAAAGCAACTAGGGGTATCGGAGATCAGTGGCATAGGAGGTCAGGTATTTTGTCGTAAAGCAACATGCATGGAGTTTAGTTGAGGAGCCATGGGGTCAACACTCATCATACTGGAGGTGAAGATTGTTAGAGTCCGGTGTAGATTTGGAAACAACATATTTGTAGAATCCAAATCTGGTTAAATATTTAACTTGATTAGATTTGGATGTCCATAATTGGTGCTGGACTATTTTATGTGTAATAGGATTCTTATCTTAGGGTTTCCTATTAATTAGAAAATCCTACTATAACATAGAATTTTTTTTCATCCTATCAATATGGGGTGAGGGTGGAGGCACAAAATATAGCACAAAGTTGAGATTCGGAATGCTCATCCACAGGAGATCTAAGAGAAAGTCTGCACTTTGCTCTTAGGCGACATTTTGGTTCACAAAATTTGAGTTTTGGGAAAGAAAAGTGATTCATTTTCTTTGTTTGGATGTCCAAGGAAATGAGAAGGAAATAAATTTGTTTCCTAAGAGAAAGAAAAATAGGAAAAAATGATTCCTCCCACCAACCCAAGGATTCATTTTCCCCTCTAAGGATTCATTTTTTTTCATAATTTTCTTATCTTTTCCAAACACCGGAAAGGAAATTGATTGGAATTGTAATTTTCTAAAGGAAAGAAAATATCAAAGAATCAATTTCCTTTCCTTTCCTTTCCACGAAACAAACGAGGCCTTAGGACTTCGTCATACAAGACAAAAAGAAGGAGAAGATCTGGTCGAAGAGTCGTCAATTTCGGTTAGAGATCGTCCTTTTCTTTCCTTTTTGCGAACCAAATGAAGCCTTAGGACTTCGTCATACAAGACAAAAGGAAGGAGGAGATCTGATCTAGGAGTCGTCATCTTCGATTATGGAGATCGTTACGGGTTGTTGAGTGATTTCATTATAACATCTATCATTTTTTTCTTGATAGTGGTGAGGGGGTTGAACCTATTAGGACAAATGGTTCAATATTATTTTTGTCAATCTTGTAATTTTATCTGAGTTATATAGATTGAAATTTGTCCAGGTTAGTCACCACCATATACTAGTCTTTATCTGTTTGGTGTTCATTGGACGGGGATCGGTTATTTCATGTGGTTGGCTTATGTTTTCGCTGCGGCGTCTCAGACACGATATCGAAGCGATTGTAGGACGTGTTTGATTTAATAGATGCATGTAGACATATGGATATTTAGAAAAGGGAGTGACACCAAAACCAATTATTATGTAATATCAAAATAGAACCAATATAGTAAGTAGTAAGACATATATAACCTATCTATTGAATACTTATCCAGATGGAGAAGTTAATGCAACTTTATTTCTTTGTTGTATAAAATGATCTCACAATTTTTTATGCACTTGTAAAACTTTGAGGGCTTCTTCTCTAACATAGTCCTTGATATTTTAGGAAATGTATTCATACAACTTTTATAGCCTTTTTGAACCTTGGATATTCAGCATAAATAAAGACAATTCACACTAAATTGAAATAAACGACCATTAACATTGAATTGCATGGTTTGTAAGTTATATATCTTGTAGTGAAGTCTTGAGAATAAGAAAATATTCCTAATGGAACAAAAATTGAACCAAATTGTAACTTTTATGCCTACTTTCTTGAAGGTCCTTCTTGTAACTATCAAAAAATGATGCTTAGTTAGGTTTCCAGTAGCTATATTGCTAGGTGGCAAATAAGTACTACATAATTTATTATTTCAGTTTCGTAAATTTGTTTAGCTACATTTACAATATCCGACCTTTGGGTCCTTACATGTATACTAGTTTGGAAGTAGCCTAAACTTCATATTTATAGGGTAATTTGTTATTTAGATAAAATATTTGTTCCTAAATAATTGGACCGTCGTAATTATTCCTGATTGGCATGAGTTTGGAGCAATTATAAGAATATGATTAAAATATCTAAAAAGAAACTATTATATGTTTTTAGAAATCATTTTTACTGAGTTTCTAGTACTAGCATCTGGATCAAGTAGAACTGCTAAATGTAAAAAAAGATGAATACTGTAAAAAAAATTGAGAACTAATCTCACTTGATTTATTGGTAGAAATATATCTCCATTAGTACTTATAAAAGACTTTCGAACTTCCTTCCGAATTGATTAAGTAGAAGTATTCACATTGTTGAGAATTATGATCGTTGTTGATTCACCATTCATAAGCAATCAAGCACTTAGGGTCTGCTTGGATTGAGGGTTAAGAGAGTTAAGTGAGGGAAAGTTAAGTAAGGGAAAGTAAAATTATGCTTGGTTTGAGTGTCATGGTTTAGGAGGAAGGGTTAAAGAGGGTTAAGTGAGGGTTTGTTGTTTAACCCTCTTTTGTCCATTTTTTAACCGCCCAAATCAGAGGGTTAACGAAAGGGAGGGATTTTGTTTAGAAATACATAAATATTTCTTATTTGTCCTACAAGTTTTATGACCTTTTTTACATTTTCTTGCTTTCAACATGCTGCTCCGTAGTTTCCTTATTTATGAAAATATTTTGGCAAGTTATAATTAAAATTTTAATAAAATTTAATTTTATTACATATATAATAATGGTATTTTAGAAATTATTATATTTTTATTAATTCTTCTCTACTGAAAATTAACAATCCAAGCAAGAGTTATTAAACACACACATAACTCTTCCTCCAATCCAAGCAAGATTATATCTCACTACAAGAAATTTTTCTTACATTTACGACCAAGACGAGTTACTAATATTTATATATTATATTGACTGAATTTTATCAGAAATAATGTTAGTTATGGACTAATCACATGAGTAATAGAGTTAGTGTCAGTCACTACTACGAACGATATTAATACTACTAGTGATCGACGAATCCCTAAATCTGTCACTATAATTGGACATGCCACTTAGATAAGTACTTACCTTTCAATATAAAACAGTATTTAATATTACTAACTAATTAGTAAGTCACTATTGTTGGTTAATAATAATTATTACTAACTAATAAGTCAGTCACTATTGTTTGGTCATTAATAAAATTATTACTAACTAACACGCAGTCACTAATGTTGGATCATTAATAATTACTACTAACTAATAAGTCAGTCACTATCGTTTGATCATTAATAAAATTATTACTCATAGCTCAGTCACTATGTTGGGTCATTAACAAAAATTTTTTTTGAACCACATTCCTAATTGTTTGATATGTTATTAATAATATAATAAATCAGTCATGACTACTTGATCCATAAGTAGAAGCTAATTTCTTTCCACCACATTCTGCTGAAATCACTATTTTTTTATCCAAAACAATATAAGCTGATTCTTATTAAAAAATTGGTGAACACAATATATTAATCAGATTCGACAAACAACTCAAAAATAAAATATACTCCATAAAAAAAGTAAAGTCTGCTATTAAGAAAAACACATTCTACATCACACAAATGTTTTTTAATTTGTAATAAAGAAACATAATAAAGCACCCGATTTGCGTCATACCAAGCCCCTCACCACGTACTCGATTTGCGTCTCCGGGCCCATTGCTTGGACATACGCTCTTTGTCGTAATTCTAATGTGTTATGTCCCTCTATGTAACCAAAGTCTCCAAATTCTGCACCATCTCAACCTGAAAATTTTAAATTTATATGTAAATCCAAAGTGATTATTATTCATAATATTTACAAAACAAAGACTATTAAGTGTAAAAGAATAGTTCTTACAAACTTCATCTTAGCAGATTCAGATACTCATGATATTTTTGTATCCTTTCGAGTATGTCTGTCTTTACAAAAGATATTGGATCAGGTGACTCTCCATGCATCTTAGCCTTGCCGTGAAAACATAAGCATAAAACCTACATAAAAATCACAAGTTCATTTTAAAACACTAAAAGGTAGTAAAATTCCTATGCAAATAAATCTAGAAAGTTGTAAAAACAAAGAAATTAAAGAACATAAAAATAACATAAATATGGAATAAAATTATGATTAGGGTTTTAAAATTTACTTGAGCCGGTAGGATCTCCTCCTTGGAGCCGATGGGATCTCCTTCCTAGAAGAAGGGTAGAAAAGGATTGAACCCCACTAATATGAGTGGTGGAAGAAATTGAACCCGCTGACCTCTTTAGAAGAGCACCATTAAAACAAAACAAAACATTATTAGAGAAGGAGGAGATGAGAGAATTATAATAGGAAGAAAATCCTCATGACCTAGGATGGATGAGAGTAGGAGGAGAAGAGGAAGAGGTAATTTTAGAGGAGTAAATATTTAGAGGATGAGAGGATCATAAACCCTTTATGACTTAATATCCTAGAAAGAAATAAGTGATGGTGCAAGAGAGAAAAAAAGTGGCGCCCAATTTTCCAATCCCGCTAACCCGGTCCTACACATCTTTAAAATTATTAGATTATTTTTGTTATTAAATTTGTTATTCTATTTTTCTTCTAGTAACTGATTTAGAAGTCCCTATTTTTCAGGAAACATATTTAAAATTTTTATGTTTACTTTCTAATTTAATGATTAAATAAAGTTTAGTGACTACATAGTCCATCATTAATATTTATTCTGTCAGAAATAGTATTACTATCGTTTACCATAATCTGACATAATTAATTTTTACAGTGACTGAATATTCATTCGTTACTGATTTTCGTCACTATAAGCAAAATTTCTTATAGTGTCTATTGACTCTACTCCTCCTCACTTAACCCCACTTAACTTGCTTATTTTTTCTCCTTCAATCTAAGTAAACCCTTAAAGTAGATAGAACGAGATAAGAGATTTCAATGGATTGGTGTGGTAAAGATGAGTTAAATGATCCCATATTTATAGTTTTGGGGGTTGTTTGTAAGTATATTTAGTTTTTTATGTAAAAATCGACATATGTTAGCCCATTAGTCATGGTCAAACATGATCTTAATAATTGATCTAACCATGTCTTGATATAAGGACTACTTGGACGACTGCTGAGAACCGCTACTACTACTACCGTTCAAGACTTGGAGCCGTCTTGCCATTGAGCCTGTATTTTTAATATCAATATATTTTTATAATTTATTGAGTCTAGGAATATAATGTACGCCGAGCGTACTGGCAAATAGGCTATCCCAAAATGTTTTCGAAATATCCTTTGTTTTGAAAAATAACCCATTTACAAAAGCTCTGAATTGCTTAACTTCTCAAAAGCCCAAAACTGATTTGCAAAACCCTAACCAACCAATTCTGGACCAACATAATTCAGACCGAATACGGCCCGAATTTAGCCTGAGTTCGATTAGTGGAACATTGGCATTTGAATCCAGTCTCCCTACAGTTACGGATGCAACGGCTATTTGTTGAGATTCTCTCAAAGAATTCTGTCTAAATTATGGCCGAATTCTTCCTTTGGAAAACCTATAAATAGAGAAGAGTTTCTACCATTTCAATACCAATTTATTCTCTCTTCTCTTATTTCTAAGCTTACTATGTTCTTCCAAAGTGTTCTAAGTCTTTCATTTTCAAATTCTAAGCCAGTTACAATCCTCTAGTCGATTTGCCCGTGCAGTACGGTCTAAAAGTTTCAGGGTGATTGTAATCAGAGGCTTGATTAAAGAAAGACACTTCGTAAGTGAAGTTGGTGGAGTGCTTCGGATCAAAGCTCGCGTTGTTGAAGTTGCAAGAACTTCGCATAAAAACTTACGACATTTTTCTATAGTAGATTTCAACTGAAAGCTAGAGTTCTTCTGACTGGATTAGTCTCACAAGAGGAAAACCAATACACATCCTTATTTTATTTTCTCTCTGCTCTTTACTTTTATATTTACATATCTATGATATATTCTATAATCTTGCTGCTAATAATTTTTTAATAGTTAATTTTTTTGCTGCCTACTATATTTATCCTCTCTAGAGTATAGTATTGTACATCTCGTTCCTACAATTGGCATCAGAGCGGATTGTACAGGTAAAGCAAGATAATATTGCTATTATTTTTTAGATCACTATATCACATATGGCAACTATAAAATTTACAAGTGAAGGCCAAGCCACAAACAGACCTCCACTATTTGATGGAACAACTATACATACTGAAAAACACAGATGAGCTTTTATTTGAAGTCACTAGACTTTGACCTCTAGTCAATTGTTATCAATAGCTATAAAAACTCCACTATCACCTCTACTCTTACTTTCACTATTATTAACAAGTCTCATTATAGTTACACGGAGGAAGAGAAGAAGTTAGCTAGCTTTGATGCAAAAGCAATACATGCTTTATATTGTGCTGTAGACATAAATATTTAATCGTATTTCTACTTGTACTAAATCTCATGATATCTGGAAACTGCTTGAAGCTACTCATGAGAATATGTATGAAAGTGAAGCTATCAACTCCAAATAAGAAGAAAATTCTTGCATGATGACATTGGGATTTGAAGTGCAACACAATCCCTTATTTGTAGAAGACTTGTATGCCATAACTATAGAAGATCAGGCCACATGATGAAAGATTTGTACTACTAAAAAAGGAAAATTGTTACGAATGATCAAACGAAGGAAGATTATTGTCTCACAAGTACGCTACCACGAGCATATGGTGTAGAAGTGAAGCATACAATTCCGATGAAGAAGAGAGACCTCGTCTAGCTACAAATATATACACAATGGCATTATCTAACGATGTACAAAATAATTCTCTTTATGATGAATTTTCTTATGATAAGTTATCTAATGCTTTCAGTGATCTATTGGAAAAATACAAGAAAGTATTAGATAAGTATAAGCAGTCAAAAGAGATTAAGGCTTATAAGCTTGAGAATAAAAGGTTGTTCTCTCTGTTTAATGAGATTAGAGATACTGCCACTGCTAGTGACACATATGAGCTATCCACGGTTAAGCTGAGTTTGCTTGATGCTCAAGAATGCATTAACAAGATGACACAAGAGCATGCAAAACTCAATGAAGCTTATAAAGCAAAAAGAAAAGTATAACATTGCTATACAGAGAACATACTCATTAACTGCTAAATATAATGTGGCTTCACAATCTCTAAAAAGTTGGAGATAGAAATGGGTAAATAAGCTGTTCAACCCAAGACACTGTCATACACAAGGCATGTGACACAACCCAGGATTCAAAAAGGATCTGGCACGGATAAGGTTAAACATAACCATACTTTTTATTACAGTCAACCACGCAAGACATGTCACACCATATCAACTTCTCATATTATTGCACCGAGCACTAATGCTTCTGTTGCTTGTCATTATTGTGGTATGAATGGACATATTTATAGTCATTGTTAGATTAGAAAGATGGTTGATATAAATATGTTTACCTGGATTTCCAAAGCTAACCAATGTGGATCAAGTTTACTTAGTTACCAAAAATCTTCACCTAATACTGTAGGTGGAGCATCCTGTGCTAAGCCATAGAACCATAGAACATGTTGGTGATTGCAAAGCTTCAAAGGTCATCTTCCAGGCAATTATACTAACACAAGTGTGGTCACTAGAACCACTTCGGTAACATGCTAAACGATTCTTCTTAAATGGTTCGAACTATAAAATCTTGCATATATGTAATGAATTTGTACTATTTCTCATTAGATGTGCTTATTTTGTTATGTTATATAAACTAGTGTGATACATGTTCTAGCATGCTTAGGATAATGCTCTTGAAATACAGTTGCATGGCTAGTTACTATCGCAAATATTATGTCACACAAAGTAGCCATTTTTATTTGTCTAAATTTTTTCTCTCTCGTGCATATCTTTTGTCTTTATTTATAAGTATGCATATCATTTTATGATCTTGTCTTTATTAGTGCACAATTTTAGTATACATCTTTTATATATTTACTCTATAGTGCACAATGAACGCTTCTTGAAAAATAGTTTTAGTATCTTAATTGTATGATAATTTCTTATTCATTCTTTGGGCATTTTTCTTATAGTTAGGTATTCTGGATTTCGATAATGTTTGATGATAATGCATATATTCTTTGAATCTAAGTTCTTAAAAGTAGAGATCATTTTGGATACAAGCCTACAAAGGTCTGTCTGTCACCAATACAACGGCTAAAGCAAAACGGTACTTAAGCGTTCCCTGATGGACCTCCGTTAGCTGGGACAATACCTCTACAGCTAACCTAAAGTAATAAAATACTTTATAGACTTAAAATGTATTAAGGTCCACTTGCAACTATTGTCTAAATCTGGATCCAAGGCACTGAACCCGGTCCCCTAGGTTCCAGAACACATCAGCGTATCTAGGTCCTACATTTGATTTATAAATATTTTATATTTTATTCTTACCCATTGATTTTGTAGAACATATGAGGATACATGTAATTGATACATCTTGTAGCTACAAATGATTTGAATTTGTGTATTGTTTGAGATCTTTCGATTCCAGTGGATACTTATATTTTGTATTCTCTAAATCGATCTGTAATCTTGGATTGATATCATTTTTTAAGAAGATATATGGATTGTCTTTTGATTTTAACTTTGATGGATAAATTATTTGATGGTAATATACATTGATCTTCTATAGGCTAATGTTTGTCATCTTTTGATATAGTCATTTTTCTGTCACTCTATTTTTTGATCTTGTGACTACTCATTGAATATTATTGTTTTCTAATATGCGTTTGCATAATATTTATGATATTCGAAGCTTTTATTCTCTTCTTATTGAAGTTAATAACTGCCTATAGTAGTTCTTCGTGGGAGAGAAGTTAGGCACATTGAATTTTCTTTCTCAAAGCATTTCTTTTTTAACCCTATGGTTATCAGATGAATACCGTGCTAAGGTTTTAAAAGGGAAGAAATAAACTTTGATAAGAAGATCTAATATTTGATGAATTAGTTTCCTTCTTCTGAAAATATTTTTCTGAAACTTATATATCTTAAATTGGAGATATTTTGATTGGTCATCTTTAAGCATTTGTTGATTGGATATTTCTTGTACTTGCCTAAAGATGATATTTATTTTGAAACTTTATATGCGTTGATCGATGGGAAGAAAGATGCATATATCGGACATCCCTTAGATTTTAGGGTTGTTGTAACGATGGTATTTTGAATATTACAGTGAAGAATTAACCCATTTTGTTAATACCCAGTTCCATTAAGAACCACTTCATCTATACCAGCTCCTTGTAGTTTTCGATTGTTGTAACGTACTAGTCCTCAATAGTGGACAAGGCAACACACTTCTATAACTTGGATTGCCATGACATAACTCCAACAAAAGTGAACAAATATTCTGAAGTTGACTTCCTAGAGTCGATATCGTCCACCATATCAAGATTGGTATATCCCTTCAGCCCTGGCTTATCACCTCCAAAACACAAGCATGAGTTTGAAGTGACTCAAAACAAGAAGTATCTATTTAAATGACACCAAATGCTCCTTGAACAAATCTACAGGGAACTGACTAATGATGACAACTTCATGTTCAATGTTAGGCCTTGCGCACACCATGTCATATATCAAACTTCAAACAACATATAAATAAGGGACTTTGTTTATATTTTCTTTCTCTTCCTTGGTCGAAGGACTTTGTCCTGAATGGATTGAAGTGATGTGCGAGGGGGTAGGGGATAGAAATAGGCTTTCCTTGTCTATGTCGAACATTGCAAGAACCTTATCAAAATAGATTTCTTGTGTCAGCCAAACTTATTTGTACTTCGATCATAAGAGATTTTATTCCCAAATTTGCTTCATTTGACCCAACTCCATTTCAAAGCATACTTAGCTCGGTCTTGAACCTACCAATCTTCTTTGTATCCTTGTTGATGATAAGCATATTGTCAACAACAACAATAATAATACTATCACTAGAGGATCTTAAGAAAACACAATGATCAAAGGTAGTTTAATTGTATCGATTTTTTGATAAAGAAAATCTAACTTCAAGCCATACAAACTCTTCCTCAAAAGGAAAGCTATATTCTCCATACCTCTAACCATGAGACCTTCAATTTGCACCATGTAAATATCTTCCTCTAAATCACCATGAAGGAAGACAACCTTTACATCAAGTTGTAAGATCTCCAATTCCATATTAGTTGCGAATGATCAAACAATAAAGATAAATGTCATCTTGACTACTGGTGGAAATATACTAAAACCTATCACAACCAGCCTCACCTTATAATGTGGTTGCGAGCTCTTGCTTTGCTTCTTTAATTTGAATAACCATTGTTCTTCAAGGCTTTTTTTCCCTTGGATAACTGGACCATATCAAAAGTGTGGTTCTTATGCAAGGTTTTTATATTTTCTCGCATATCTTCCTGCCATCTTATGCATATTCTTGGACTTCATCGAATCTTTCTGGCTCTCATGTATTAAAAAAAAGACTCACCTCTAAAGTATCTTGTCAATAGTTGACCTTCTCTTCTTGACTAACTTAATGTTGGAACTTCAAGTGAGTATGGGATTGGAATTGGCCCCTCCTCCTCGCAGTCATGAAGACCAATATCCATCTTATCATTACTGATCACAGTCGCATCATCTCCCAGCTACGATGCACCTTAGGAGGAGGCAATGGGTCTACATCTTCAAACACTTATGGAGATTATTATGATATCAACCCATGTAATGTTGGCTTCCCCCCTTTGTTGAGGTATTAGATGGTTTATCTTCAAAAAAGAACATATCCCAAATTCTACAAGCTTATAGCTTTAAACATCCCACAACTTGTAACCAAACTCGTCATGTGTGTATCCCATCAAAATATTATTTTACCTTGGCATGAAGCTTTTTTCTTTCATCTTAGGGTTAGTCTAAAGTATATGACAAAAGAACACCCTTAGATACTTGTATGATACTCATTTCCTCTTTGAACCTTTTTTAGGATCTCATCGGCTAAAGGGACTAATTGAGAGAGATTTAACACATCGACTGTCCTCATTGCCTCGACATAGAACAACTTTAACAGATTTATATGACAACATACTTCTGATTCTTTCCATAATGGTTTATTTATTTGCTTAACAATACCCTTCTTTCGAGATCAGTTTAGATAGGTAATTTCATGCCACATGCCATGTCACGCCCGCTCCATAGAGCGATCGTCCTCACTAAGGTGTGATGTCACGTGAGCCTAGATTGCGCTCACACAAGGCAGGTCCATAATGGCCGATTACAGGCTAAGCGACGAGGGATGTCGCACAGAAGTCCTAAGCAGAAATATTGAATAGTCAGCAGCAAAAATTTGAAGCAAAACACAAGTCATGCAAAATACTCTTTTATTGATATTGAACAAAGATTACAATTTGGGCATAAGGCCAAATTACAAGTCTCTCAAGCTCACTTTTCTCTCATATTACAAGTTACTCTCTCTCTCATTTCTCAATACAAGCTTCAAGACAACGAGCGGCAGATTCTTCAAAATGGCGATGTCCATACATTATGTCCCGTATAAATTCTGACCCTATGGCATACCTCAAAACGCTACGGAACTCCGTGCTTTGACGTATCCAAGTGAGCTTCACGCCATCGGATTTCTACCTGTGCCAGCACATAAAAACTGTGTGGGTGTCAGTACTCAACTTACGGTGGAGTGAGCTCCTCGCCCACCCATACAAAACTGACACATTCTTACTTTGTGTAGCTTAATTCCCTTTTTGATTGTCTTACTAGTCTTGTCTTAGGAACAATTTTAGGACAGAGATATCTTGGCCTATACTTGGCAACGCAACGACAGGGTCGTGCTTTCTATTCGTGGCTTCAATATATTCGAGGTAGTACCTCGCCAAGTAGAAACTTATGGAAACTCGATCGTGCCAAGACTTTCACTTATTTTTTTGTGCCTCTAGACCATTCTCGTGTCAAAGGGGATGACTCGTGCTAGTCGTGCCAATAGACTTGATCATGCCTTAAGATCGAGGCCGTGCCTCCCAACGATCAACCAGACTTAACCAACTTGCCTTTCGGCCCTTCCTGACTTAACTCGAAACGACTCGATGACGATGCCACACTCATTCTGAAGCACATGTCCTTGCTATAGCAAATATTAGGCTCCAGAATGGTGTTGCAACCGTGTACACCAACCCATGCCGATTGAAGGTCAGCGCTTGCTATAAGTATACCTTGTTAACCTAATTCGTAACTTGCTAGTACTCGACGCAATCCAAAGGCATATACGATAGCCCCTCTTATGCCGACACATCTATAAGTGGTCACAAGCAATGTCAAGCTATACTAGATCATTGCATACGGTGACCATTCGCGTACGAGGTACGAGCTCCCACCAAATGAACCACACCCTATTATAACGGTTCACTTCAATCGAATCATACCATCGATAAAAGCCGTACAATATATGTTCTTCTCCTAGGCCGACACAAACCTGGTGCCCCGATGATCGTTCGAGGAATTTCCCTTGTGCGTAAGTTGTATAATCACCATGCAAGACTCAACTCGATCTACCAAGTCCTTCTTAATCATGACCATGCTTTAACTTCTATCGAGACTAACAAGTAGCGGGACCGATCTCGTGAACTTCCTTATCGAGACTCCTAAGTAGCGGGACCGATCTCGTGAACTCCCTTATCGAGACTCCAAGTAGCGGGACCGATCTCTTGAACTCCCTTATCGAGACTCCAAGTAGCGGGACCGATCTCGTGAACTTCCTTATTGAGACTCCCAAGTAGCGGGACCGATCTCGTGAACTTCCTTATCGAGACTCCCAAGTAGCGGGGCCGATCTTGGTGACAACCAGTCGCATAAACTTCTTTATTGAGACTCCCAAGTAGGGGACCGGTCTCGGCGACAATCAGTCGCATGAACTTCTATCCTTTGAAATCCAGGAACGACTACTAAGTAGTCTTCCATCTTAACTTGAATAGAACGTGTTCCTTTGAACGTGGCATGCTTTTTCTTAAACCAACTGTGGCTCTGCCTTAGACAGACTTTGTTCTCTAGGCAACACTATCGCTCAAGTCATATACTTTATATGATGAGCCTTGAGATCGTGGGGACTATGTAACGTGACAACCACAAGCAATAGGGGATAGTGCTTGCTATGACTTCGAAAGCCCAGCCTAACCCTTGTCATAATTTTCGTGCAATGACTTGACGAGAAAAGCCTATGCCAAGCCTCGCATCGTGGAAACATGTCGTAAATGCATTCGAATTGAACAACTAAGTTCTTTGGGTGCCTAGACTTATGCCACAAGTTGCAATATGACTTAAACCACGAGACAAGTGAAGTCTATGTCAAGCCTTGGACGACGGGACCACGCTGCTTATTAAGCATTTACGCGGACAACGCCTATGACTTAGGCTAATTCCAGCATTGTGGCAACTTTACAACTTAGACCAACTTCCTTCTCCCAAGCTACGGGACGAAGGACCGAGTGTTATTTGAAAGCACGCTGAGCAACACTTGAGACGACCGTAGGACCCTTTTCTATGTTCTAACACATTTTGACCCGACTTGATTATTCTCTTAGCTATTGGATGCATCTCTTTTATTATCAAGCTTACTTGTGTAGTTAAAAACTTTATTTTATTAGTGTGAAGGCGAAGCTGAGGTAAGTTTACCGAAGCCACCCACCTGAGCGAGTCATCGAGCAAGCCGTTGTGCGGCTAAGTCCGAATGCCGTCGGCATTTCGATTCCTCCGATTAACTGAGCGGGATGGGACTACATCATACACCACTCAGAAAAAAAATTCGGCCTCAAAACTAACTGAGTACTTACTCATCGACTTATCACTTTATTCAACATTTTATAACTCCCACACACACTACGACTACGCGTTTCTCCAATCCGAGCCACGCTCGTACTACCATCAATCTTTCATTTGGAACATACAATAACGAATTCTCGTTACTTTTTCGTTCTTTTAATCTCACTTGAATTCAACGTATCACTTAGTTGGATCGTGCACATATTCCAGGAATCTTCAAATACATACATTTCAGCCAAGCCTCGTGATAGAGAATTTGCCATTCTCACTCAAGCGGATCGTGCTCATATTCAGGCGTCCCTGAAATATATGCATGTCAGCCGAGTTCGTGAGTGATACTACTATACTCTTGAATCATTCTATCCATCCATACCATTCTCCAATTCTATCAATCCTCAGGATTAATTATACCAATGCTAACTCTAGAAACATGGACGTCTCGGCTAACCCGCTAGGCCATTTCGCTAGACTAAAGTCAATTAATTGTCAGGATTGTAATTATAGTTCCCCAATAATAATGACAACACTGACCCCAATCCTATGGTCAAACCAAGTTGATAGTACGGAGTTTTCTACCCAAGCTCGCATCACTCAGATTTCTAATCATCGAGCATATCTTCTCCTATTCGCACTTGCAACACTTAATCCAAGGGGTATGAGTCATTCAGCAAAGCCATCCTATATTGAGTCGTGTTCAACCATTTCATGGACATATCAATATCGTTCATCCAACAAGCAACTTGCATAGTCTATCTTTTCAAACATATTCGATATAATCTGCTATTTATTCCTCCTAAGTCAATCACGCTACGATACGACTTATCGTTAAACCATAATTCTTATTTTATATTCCTTAAGTTATTTATCCCAATTCACGTAATCGATCACAAGGTCGTTTGACTTTAACAATATGTCATGCCCCAATCTCACGTGAGTCCAATTATCCGTCGGCATAAAATCACCATGCAATGCTCCCGCAGAATAATCGTTGTCATCAGAGCGTAACTCTTGTTTTGAGTCTAGACTAATTCATCGATACGCAAATTGGGTGTCCTCAATCCCAAGTTTACTCAATCATCAGCCACAAGTCCGATCAATCTTCGAATCCACCTTCGCCTCAAACCACAAGTCGAAGCAATCCAAATTACCACATCTTGATTTTCCGAGTTCGATCGTTCTCGCAACATAATCACCATGTCCGTTCTCACGCGAACGATTGTTCCTAATTTGACGTGATGCATCGACGAGGCTGGACTTGCGCTCGCGCAAGACAAGAACATCGACATTATGGTTATTGGCGTAACCATCAAGATACGATTATTTTCATCCAACATTCATTTCATCAAATCCTAAGCATAGCATCCATGGAACAATAATTTTGCATGATTGTCATTCCTTGAATCAGAGTACCCCCTGAGTTATCGCATATCGATCTTTGATACCTCAATACCATCGATCATATACGTTACCTGACGATCTTTATTTGTAATGAATTTCGAGTCGTGCGACTG
>JANAVB010041570.1:0-37500 GCA_029216955.1 Iris pallida
CGCTAGCCGCCTCAAGCCGTAGTCCACCGACTCTTCTCTCTATATCTATATATATATATATATATATATATATATATATATATAAGTATTAAGTTATTTCGTAAACTCTAGATTTAATTCCAGCAGCTTTTTGTGGAAGAGTTCAGGTGGAGTCCTCGACTTCTTGAAGGGTTTGCCGTTGATCTAGACGTCCGTTTTGTGCGCCACTTTTTTTATTAGAAGCGTATTGAGGTTAGGTTTCTGAATACATACTTTATTTTCTAGAGTTTTGTTCTCAAATTTCTGGATAATTATTTGAGTGTCTGTTGTCCAAATATCAATGCGTCGTACGGTTTTTGAGATTTCGAGTGATCTCGAACTCTGATTCATAATCCGTTTGATGTTTTGGGGAGCTAACACCGAGCTCTACAACATATAATTTTTCCAGAAATTCAGAGTTTCATCTAGTATTTTACTTTGTTCGTAGAAGTCAGATTTGGTCAATGGTTTATCGATTTGGTCACGTTTAGCCATAATAGTGATAACTTTTGACCAAATTGTGATTTTGTGGTACGGTCGATTCCAGTGCACTCATGATGCTAAAATCTATTATGTTGCACACTCAAACTTTAAGTAGTAATGTTTGACTAGTTAGTCTATAGTATGTCTCGGTTTGCGTGCCACAGGTCTCGAATTTGGAACCGTAACTTTCTTTTGCCAAATATTTATGTTTAGATTTTATTTCAAATTTAAATAGGTTAAAATAGGATTTTAGATTATTTATTCTATAATTAGAATAAAATTAATTAAGTTAACCTATTAGCTACTTTCTATAATTTTTAGAGTGGGAATCGTTGATCTAACTTATGGTTGTTTTTGTCCGGGGTAGATCAGGCTACGACGTCTTGAGTTGTGATTTCATCATCGATTGGTGAAGGCAAGTATCATTGTGACCTATTTGTCCTTATTTTATACTGCAGGTTTCATGTCATCTTTTCACTAATACTTCTTTATGATTCATGTTGTCAATGTTCATGATTACTATTGTGCACGAGAGTTAGAATCGTTAGGGTATATACATGTTCATCACTTATTCAATGTTTCTCATTATTTACAGTTTATCGTATTTCTAATGTTTATCGTAATGGACATGTATTGTGAGTGAGTCAGGCATGGGAATACAAACAAGTAAGCATGTGGTCAACGAATTGAATACAGACCCCATATACATTGATTGTATATAACAGTCATGCACCACATGTATGACTGACGAATATTCCAAGTTGTCTACATGCTAAAAGTTGGTATTCTAAAACACACATTACACATGACTTAATCATTGTTGCTCTATTATCTATTGTTCTTCTTTTGTTAAGTATACCTTCTTATTGTTATCATGTCTTAGTGGTATGTCAAAGTACCTCCATATTGTTATCATGTCTCACAGGTACTTCATTATCATAATATCATGCCTATACTTATCTTCATTTAATTTCCTTTTATCATTCCTTCATGCTTGCATACTATATTGTGTAATGTAGTGTTATGGTGATCTTGCTGCAATCTTGACTGGATAACTATTTTTCAGCTTTAGACGATGATATTTGTCCCTAGGTCTACGGTGAGTATGTTGGCTACACTGACGTCACTGGCGTACCCGGTTCCAGCACTGATGCAAATTAGCATATTTTCTTCCTTATGGATTCACATTAGTTATTATAGTTATAGAGTTTAGTTTATTTTATTTACTGCTATCCGGGTTTGTTTCCGAGACTTTATGAGTTGTAGTAGATTATTTGATAATTATGATATTGAGACTATTGGATATCTTTGGTGATTATTACTGGCTTAGTTGTGGATGATATATATATATATGCGTGTTGTGCTTGTTGTGGACCATTGTTATCATAGACAGCGTACTACCACCGATGCTGTGGCATAGGCTGGACTTTGCCATGTACTCGTATCCCGAAAAGCGGGAGCGGGTCGTGACAAGTTTTTATGGTGGCCCATGTAGGTCCAATTTTGTAAAAGACTGCAAACTCGTGGTAGTGCTTAAGCTAGTTGTACTACTATGAGCCTGCGAATAAAGTTGAAGTTAGGAGGTTATATCATCCACAAAATAAGATTTCTAACCCTATGAGTCTAATTTATCTTAGGATCTTCTTGTCTCTTATTTGCATCCTGCTTGATTCCATCCGTGGTTTCTTTGATGTGTTTGTATCTACCGTTCTAACCATTGTTTCACTTAACAAAATGCCTTGGAGGAATTGGTTTTTGAAAATAAAACGAGAAAAAGTACAAGAAGTACAAATTTGATTCTGGGGAAGTTTCTATGGAAGTCTGATTCGTAAATGATCACTTTGTTCCTTGGACCATATGATGATGATAAAGATCACTGCTTGAAGTAGAACAACTTGGAAGAACTAAGTCACCAGAAAGGTATCGACGCACTTGGACACTGATGGCGAGGCCGAATGCTTTCCTGCTTTGCTTCACTCTGTTTGAAAGAAAGGTTGAAGAAGAATGCTCTAGAGAATCAAAATCTCTAAGTTCTGATCTCTGTATTCTCTCCTGTCTCTGTGTCTGTCGTTCAAAAATCAGTCTATTTATAGACTGGGGCTTCTATGCGTAAAATGCATCAAAATCTGTCTTTACGCTAACAACTGCCACCCATGATCAGAGTCATCCTTTGCATACGTTGACACGCGTCCCATCATTTCAGTAAGAATAGGATACATGTACACACGTTCTCGAAATATGTGACATGAAGGCCATGTAGGCAAACCACGTTCCAAACTGGCCAGAAAGAATAGGGCATAAAAATAGCCCCAACATCCTCTGGGCGTAAAGCAGTAAGATGAGCGTAAAATAGCTCTATCATAGGTTTTTCGCGTAAAGTGGTTATTGAATAACCTTGAGCGTAAAAATGGCTCAAATAGACTTTACGCACACATTGTTTTATGAGCGTAAGAACTCGTGTAAAACTCCGTACGTAAAAGAAACCATATAGTGAGCATAAAGTAGCTCGATCTATATAAACGACAGCAATGGTCTTTGTATGAGACAAATTCCTTTGGATTCTTTGGTAAATGCCATCATTAATATCTCCATGTCAGGTTCTACATTAAATGCGAGACTAGACAGCCTTGTCCTAGCGTAAAAGGAGTAGTTGGCTAGTCATAGGCATAAAGAGCCATCAGTTTAGACCCAAGCGTAAAACGATCAGCTTGCACAGGCGTAAAGTGATTAGCCTCTCTGTGGCGTAAAGGGATTAACCGCTCTGTTTGGTGTAAAACCAATCATTTATGAATGAAAAATGATTCATCTCTTTGACTCTTTCTCTGAAGCACTTTTTACGCTCCTACAAGACCCCCTTCAAAGTTTTCAAATATCTCCAAAATTTGAAACACTTTGAACAGAAGCGTAAAAGTTGAGATTTGATCTGCCAGCGTAAAATTTGCGATACGCAACCGTCATCCGCATAAAAGCGGGATATCCAACAGTCGGCGTAATTTCAATAGTGTCGGTCAACACTCAACCGTCACAATGAATTTCTTTTCTCAAGACTTTCGAATTGCCTTTTCGTTTTCCCGAGTTCTACATTAATAAAGCAGTTTCCAAAGAGGAATATGGAGAGTTGATTTAACCGTATAAATGAGGAGAAATTCTTCACTCTTGTTTTCATCTCCATAGTAACATGGCGCCCAAGAAGGAGATTAACAATGAAGAGGTTTCGGGCTCAAGGATTGACTTTGAGCGAGCACGCAACTTTGTAGCGTGCTTCAGATTAACTCCAGCAGTCTTCAGTCGCATCGATGGTGGTCCCCCGACTGCATATGAGGGCTCAGGAGATGCAGAAGCGTTTTTAAATCTGATGCGTCGCCGGGATTACAACATGCGTGAGTTAGGTGCCTCCCTTCGTCAGTCTAACGAAGGAGAGGGAAAATAAATTTCATGTATTGCGACTCTCTTATATAGGGGTCCACTTCCCCCCTTTTTATAAATAAAGTTTTGATGTTAATCTCATCTGCTGATACATAGAACTGTTCAACACTTCTTTTGACTGCTTCTATGGTTGTTCATTCCCAAGAAATAAACCGACACGTGGCGTCTGTCTTGTGGTTACGAGAGCCTTTAAATAAGATCTTCTCCCGAAATAGACTCCCAACAGTTTCTTCAGTCTTTATAAATAGCCAAGAATGTCTCATCTATTTTCTCATTCTACTGAAGATAACTTTTTGCAATATTTTCCAACAAGTGACAATGGCAAAGCTGTCCAATAGGGTTCCTTGTACGCCCGGTCATTAGATGTAAATTCAACCATCATTAGAGCCAAACCATTTGGCTTAAGTGGTAAGTCCGACTGTAAGCAAATATCTGTCTTCGAATTTTCTGTTGGAAACAGGTATTCATGAGCGTAAATTCTTGACGAGCGTAACAAAAATAATCCCTGCTGAAGCACTGGCGTAAAAGCCTTGCGAATCACTGGCGTAAAAGCCTTGCTTAATCACTGGCGTAAAAGCCTTGCTGAAGCACTGGCGTAAAAGCCTTGCTGAATCAAAGGCGTAAAAGCCTTGCTTAATCACTGGCGTAAAAGCCTTGCTGAAGCACTGGCAAAAGCCTTTGAATCAAAGGCGTAGAAGCCTTGCTGAATGCTGGCGTAAAAGCCTTGCTGAAGCACTGGCGTAAAAAGCCTTGTGATCTGTCTTTAGTTAGCGTTTAATACGCATCTGATAATACACTTCTTCTTTGTTGTTTTTCTGCAGAAGTTTGGCTGAGCAGCTTTTCCAGAACCGACATTGGCGATTTTGATGCTGTGAGGAGCGTTCTTCTGACATCAACATCAGGAAGCTCATGCGCTTTTGATGCGCAAATCAGACAACTCAGAACTCTTCGTGGGATAGAAGGGTCTTCCTCTGTTGGTAGGAAGAGCCTTTATACACGGAGAGTTGGATGGTGGAGTCAACTCTACCCGAGAAATCGGGTAGTAGAGTTCCTTTCACGGCAGAACTAGGAATCGTATCCCAATGCTGGATGCGTTTCCTATCTCCTCTGGAAGGCCGCCCCTAATCCACCAATTGTATTGGCAGCAACACATCTTCGGGCTGCCATACTCTGGGATTCTCCTCTCGTCTGAGAGAGAAGACAGAGTTTGATTCCTTCTGTTCTGATCGCCACAAGGCTTGGACAGCAAGGAATTGACACCAACAACGAATCCGACGAAGAAGATCCAAAGAAGAAACAGATCTCCATTAGGTTATCGTTGTGTGTATAGAATGAAAATCCAAAAATGTAATAGATTTCCATTATGACTTGTAAGAAAGTCTAAGAAATGTAATAGACTTTTTTTGATGATATGGGAATGGAAATGATGATTTTC
This sequence comes from Iris pallida, assembly GCA_029216955.1. NCBI lineage: Eukaryota > Viridiplantae > Streptophyta > Magnoliopsida > Asparagales > Iridaceae > Iris > Iris pallida. The sequence continues at coordinate 5,363 of JANAVB010041570.1, forward strand.
TATGATCAATGATTTGTATCTATCTGGATGTAATATGGACATGATAGATAAAAAATCTTATCTTTTGTTTTTAGAGTATATAATACTATCAGGTAATATGGACATAATAGTATATATGAACTCAAAAGAAAATTAGATTAATATCTTGCAGAGGTCAAATAGAAGTGATAGATAGGAAAAGTAAGTAGATTTAGTATTTATTCAGAGGTCATGGAAACATGATAAATAGCGAATCCCACTTTCTAATCAATTGATAAAATAGAAGATATAAGATCCCTTTCCCAGGAGACAAGAAATCAGCTTAACCAAACCTTGGTAGCTGGGGACTAAGGAGACAGATGTCATGAACATATAAGTCCATCTTAATGTATGAATGAATCATAATTTTCGGGAAAAGAAAGCATTGATTCGATTCCGTAATTAAATGAACGAACCGATAGAACGAATGGACAGGTCTTTTCGGAATAAAAGTTGTTCTCAATCTCAAAGATCGGTTCATCAACAGTCCTCTTCTATAAATAGGCGAGAACTCTCTGTAACATTTCATTCTTATTTCCACTCCTCTATTGGAAATGTCTTCCGAGGATGCACAGCAAAAGAATGAAGTTTCCAGGAAAATTGAGGACGTCACTGAGATGTGTCCCCTTGAGTCAACAGTGGCGGGCCCAACTCAAGTAGGCAACAGCTCTCTACGCCCAAGCCACCACAAGATATCCTTGCGTTCTTAGTAGAGCCAGAAAAACTCCTGAAGAAGAAGCACTGAGGATGGCCATCTGCAAATTTTTCATGAGCTCAGGCAAGACGCCTTCGAGACATTAACTGACTATGTATTCCATAAGGGAGGGAGTGGCCCTCGTCCTTAATCTTTGTCTTGAACAAAATAATAAAAGGAGCTTTATTTTCATTCTGTCTCCTTTTTTTTTTATACATAGTATTTCTTAAGAAACTTGCCATTGATTGGCATATGAGTAGATCTCCATTGGGCTTTGATAACCGATAGGCGCCATTGGAAAATACGGACTCAATTACATAAGGGCCTTCCCATTTTGCTTGGAATTTTCCTTTACTTTTATGAGTCATCACCATCGGTCTTCGAACAGCTAATACAAGTTCGCCAACCTTGAATACCCTCTCTTTTACTTTACGATTGAAAGTTCGAGATATACGGGCTTGATATAGTTCAATATGCTGTTGTGCTTGAAGACGCTTCTCATCCAATCCTTCAAGTTCTTGGAGTCGTAAGCGGTCATTATTCTCTGTAGTTAGCTCATTAGCAATGGCTATTCGTAGAGATGGGATCTGGATTTCCAATGGAGGACAGCTTCACATCCATAAACCAATGAGAATGGTGTAAAACCAGTAGGAGTCCGGACTGTTGTTCGATAAGCCCATAAACACTCTCCAAGTTTCTCATTCCAATCACGTTTATTAGAAGAGACAAACTTTTTGAGAAGTTTAATGATCGTCTTATTGAAAGCTTCGCTAAACCATTAGCAGCTGGATTATAAGCCGTAGAAGCCAAATTCTGAATTCGATTCTGATCACAGAATCGATAAAATGCCTGACTGGCAAATTGTGGACCATTGTCATGAATTATTCGTCGAGGGATCCCGAAGCGATAAATGACATGGTGTTTGATGAAGCTGATCACGTTAGATGTTTTCACTTCAGCAGGGGAATTGCTTCTGCCCACTTAGAAAAGTAATGGTTATGGCTAATATAAACCGATGTCCCTTGACAGAAGGTGGATTAATAGGACCAATGACATCCATACCCCAAGCTTCAAAGGGCCAAGAGGCTGCTGTAGGATGTAGAAATTCAGATGGTTGATGAATAAAATAGCATGAATCTGACATGCTTTACATCTTTTGGCATAGTCTACAGCATCTGCTATCATGGAAGGCCAATAATACCCCATTCTTCGAATACGGTCTTGTAATTTAGGACCTGGTTGATGAGCACCACAAATACCATCATGAGCTTCTCGCAGTGTTTGTTTAGCTTCACTTTCTGAGAGACAACGCAGCAAGAGTCCATCATAAGAACGACGGTATAGCATATGTAAAGACGAATCATAATAAAATCGAAACGATCGTCTTTTGATTGATGCAGCTTCTTTCGGATCTTCAGGCAAAATCCCATGGACTGCATAATCAATGAATGGAGTTCTCCAATCTTTCTGCTGGGAACTTGACTCTGTAGTATAACTTTGTTCAATATACAAATTATTCTTAACACAGAACAAGTCTCGATCCAACAAAGTAATTATATTTTGTCTTCGGATTGGAATAGCTAGGTCTGCAGCTAAACTGGCAAGAGCATCAGCTTCCACATTTTGAGAGCATGGTACAAACTCAATGAAGAATCCTTTGAATGAAAGGACCAATTCAACTACCACATGATGATAAGGGATGAGATCGGATTTCTGACTTCATAAGTCCCTCTAACTTGATTAACGATCAATTGGAATCTCCATAAGCTTCTAGGAACTCAATATCCAGTTGTTTTTGTAACTTGGAGCCAATCATAGAGCATTATTCTGCTACATTGTGGAGCATGTTCATTGGAGAATAGGCACGTAAATGACCATTTTTGTCAGGAGAAACCAAGACGATTCCTACCCCAGACAATATTGCCGTTAGTCCTACTCATATGCTCCATCAAAATAATTGCCATATGTCATTCTTCAAAGTCAGGTTACAATCCACGACTTCATCAGGAATGTCCTCATAATTTTGATGTTTCAGGTATAGGGTGAGCAGCCAAGAAATCGGCTAATGCTTGACCCTTTATTGATTTCTGAGGTACATAAACCATGTCATAAGGAGTAAGCAACATCGCCCAAGTGGCCAACCTAGAATTAAGAATGCTAGGTTTCCTCATTAATACCCGAATGGGATTTATTCTGGAGATGACATGAATAGTTTGCCCTGTCACATAATGTCTTGTCTTTTGGACGGCAAAAACTAAAGCTAGACATTCCTTTTCCACAGGAGTATACCTGTGTTCAGCTCCGACCATCATTCTGTCAGATAATAAATTGCCTGCTCATGACCCACATCACTTTTCTGTGCAAGAAGAGCGCCAAGTGAATGATCCAAGGCTCGAACATATAGCAAAAATGGCTTTCCTACCACCGGTGGTACCAGGACAGGAGGGTTTGTCAGGTATTGCTTAATGTCATTGAAGGCTTTCTGACATGCTTCATCCCAAACAAAGATACACCTTTCTTTAATAAACAGGAGAAAGGTTGGCATCTTCCAGAAAGATTAGATATAAATCTTCTGATATAAGCAATACGACCCTGAAAGCCACGGAGTTCTTTCAGATTACGAGGAGACGCATTTCAAGAATTGCCTTAACTTATCAGGATCAACGGATACCCTGAGAAGTAATGACAAATCCTAAAAATTTGCCACTGGAAACCCCTAAGAAAGACTTAGTAGGGTTCATTTTCAACTGATGCTGGCGCATCAATTCAAATACTGTCCTCAACTCCTGAATGTGATCATCTTTTGATCGACTTTTAACAGCGATGTCATCTACATAGCATTCAACTATCTTCCGTAGATGTTCTTGAAAGATGTTGCTCATAGCCCATTGATACGTGTCACCGACGTTTTTAAGACCAAACGGCATAACTGTATAGCAGTAGACCCCAAGAGGTGTACGAAGCGGTATGCTTCTCATCTTCTGGATGCATCTTATCTGATTGTATCTGAGAATCCGTCCATGAAAGACATGCGTTCAAAACCACATGTATTGTCTATCATGACATCAGTAATTGGAAGTGAAAATTCGTCTTTTGGACAGGCTGTATTAAGATCTCGATAATCTATATAAACTCGAACTTTTCGTTCTTCTTCATGACAGGAACAATATTGGCAACCCAATCCGGGTGTTGCTCTTCACGAACAAATCCACATGTGATCAACTTTTTGACTTTTGCTTCAATTGCATCCATTATGTCTGGTCTAAAATGTCGTTGCTGTTGTTTTACAGGCTTGACTTTGGGCAGAATATTGAGTTTATGAGTGGCAACTTTAGGATCTAACCCTGGCATATCCTCATAACTCCATGCAAAGATGTTAATATATTCTTTGATAAGTTTTATCAACTCTTCTTTTTCATCTTCAGCAAGATTTTTACTGATGAATATTGGTTTAGACGTAGCTCGATCCCCAACATCAATCTGGATGACCTCGTCTTCTGTGGGTGGATGTCGTTGTTCAAAACAGAGTTCCCACTGAGTATCCATCTGTTGTGCCCAAGGATCATTCTCAAATGGTTCTAATTCATTATCAGTTTGAACCATATTGACTGAGAGTACTTGTCCAGATTCATCTTTAGATTGAATTTCCTTTGAATCTGATGATTGAGAAGAGCTAGAAGAGAATTCTTCTTGTATATCGTCATAAAACATGTGGGACGGATCATATCCTAACCCATGACGAGTCTTTTGGTAAAACGGATCACTATATAATGGTAATCGTCTACCCTTGCCCTGATTGAGACCTTGCATAGTCTTCAAGTCATATTCCATGTTCTGGATAATTTTGATAGATTGTTGACTATACTTGTCAATTCGGATTCTTCCCTTGTCTTTATCCTTCAGCTTATCTGCCTGAGCAACAGGGATATTTTTAGCCAGGCCAAACATAATTTGACGCTTATTTTTCTTATCAGGCGGAACCATGAAGTAAGATTCTTCATGACGTCTAAAAGTTACGCAAGCTTGTGATGAAGCGGCCACGGGTAGAAGATAAGGAGAAGATGTTAGGAACCTTTGAGCATACGGTCCAACATCTGTATAAGGAGGGAAAGAATTTTCCTTATGATCGATGTATAAAATTTCTTCTGGCTCGATGTCATCTTTATATCGATGACTTTGATTACCAGAAGATAAAGTCATTCTTTCGATAAACTTGACAGCCATATACTCGAAAAAGAAATCTTCATTGATATCAGAAAGTACAGAATGATCAATATTTACATCATTTATGATTTGACTGCTTTACGTTGGATTGATCATCAGTGGACCATTATCCGTCTTCTGCGTAGATTTGCCAAGATTGACAAACAATGGTGGTTCTGGATCATTCGTACAAGAAGTACGTCCTTTGACCTTAATCATGAAAGGTTGAACTTGGCTCTTAGCAGGAATATTTGTTGATTCCTCAAATGAAGTTTGAGTTCTTCCTTTAACCTTGATTATCAGAGGTTGATCATTGACAGATTGAGATTGGCTTCGTCCCTTGACTATGATCTTCAAAGGTTGCTCCTCTGGCGGATCTTTATTAATAGATTGATCCTCGGTAGGTGATTGATCTTCAGCCATATCTGATATCTCTTTCACATGCTCTTGTTTATAAAGCCTTGAATCAGAAAAATAGGCTTCGACACCCTTGAAGGGATTGATATCAGCGAACTCAGTTTTTACAACTCCTTGGGAATCCACATACTTGAAGCATTGGTGGAGAGTTGAAGGTACAATATTATGCTCATAAATCCACGGTCTCCCCAAAAGGATATTATAGGAGACGTCTTAGTTGATAACATAGAAAGTTACCATGGTTCGAAGATCACCAATCTGAATCTGCAGACGAATCTTCCCCAATGGCTTACTCTTGCCAGAGTTAAAGCCAACTATCGTAGTACTAGTGTAAGTCAAATCACTAGTAGGGATCCTCAGGGGTCTTAGCATACTCTGAAGAATTATGCTAATTGAGGATCCGGGATCAATATAAATCTTGTCAATTTCAGTGGATCCAATATACCCGGTGTAGCACAAAGACCTGTCATGCTTGTTATGCTTCAACAACATATCTTCTTATGTAAAGGTGATGTTGGGAATTGCTTCCATCACACTATGACATTGTGGACATGACACTGGTATATTATTGGGAGTCTTGAGTTGAGCCAAGCATGAATCTGCTTGAAGTAAAGCTTCACTCAAAGTCTCTCTGTTTTCTCTGAAAAGGCGAAGCAACTCAAATATAGATAGTCTAGCCGGAGTATTGGCTAACTGAGCTAGAATATCGAATTTGTAAGGCTTCATTACTACCCCCTGACTGGAAGCAGACTTCAATAGGACGTCGAAGCGTACTACTTTCTGTTTTCCCTTTTCAACCACAGAAGGTTTAGCAGGAAGAAGAGGATTGAATTAGTAGTGTCTCCACTACATCTTCAGCTTTTTTGGAGGATCCCTCATAGTCTTTATGATACTCTTTTCTAGATCTTGTACCAGCAAAAGATTCTTCTTCAGACTCAGGAGAAGGAAGTACCATATTTCAGGATTTTGTCTTCCCTTTCTTAGCCTTCTTTTTGTGTGGATTGTTATGAGGAGCTTCAGAACCCAATCCAAGAGTGGAATTTTGACTTTGAATCTATAAAAGAAGTCGTATTCCTTTATTATAATTCAAACCTTCTGCTTTCTGAAAGTCATAACCCATCTTCTTCATGAGATGGATAGATTGTTGACTATACAAGTGAGTGGGCAGCAGACTTTTGACAGGTGTTCCAATAGCGGAAGAGGAAGAAGCAAGACCTTCTGTAACCTCAGGAGAGTGGAGAATAGATGTCGTTGTAGCCACAGGAGGAGAAAGATTCGGGATACGAGGAAGAATCCCTGTCGGAGCTTTTTATAAGCAGCAAAGACTTGTTGTGCCCGATATAAAGGAACACTATTCATGGCTAACCACTGCTGATGAGTAAGCTTGAGCTTGGTAGAAGGAGCTAGACTTAGGGGACAGATGTTCAGTCCTTTCAGTCTATCTTCTAAAGGAAGGCCAGCCCATTGGTGATCCAAGTCATCGGAATCTGGAATAACATGGGAAATCATGTTGCAGGTTCTGACTTTCTTGCCCTTCTTGGATTTTAAAGTTTTGTCTTCACTTTCCAACTCAGGCACTAAGTCAGGATGTACCCACATGATTTCACCATTCTTTAGTGTAAGCGGCAGTAATCCTGCATCTTGTTCTCTGGCAGGCGGGATATTCACGATCTTTATCGTCGCCTTCGAAATTAGGATAATTCCATCTAGGACCTGCTGTGGAGGAAAATCTCCGAACTGAAGAGAAACCATATTGGTTGTAACCGTATGGTCATCATTGGCTAAAGCGATAGCCCCGCCATTTATCAGCTCCTGGATTTTCTTCTTCAGGACATAGCAAGCACTGGTAGGATGATTAATGTATCTATGATAGATACAATATTTGGGATTATCAGTTAGATTCACCTCATTAGGCCTCTTTGGCTCTGGAATCTGAAGTTTGCCACTTTTTACCAGACACTGAAATATCCCTGGGATATCACTCTCATCAAAAGAGTAATCTTCCTTTGGCCTGAAAGATTCTTGACTATTCGGCATCGTTTTATTCTTGGAAAGATTAACCATGAGGGTATCTTTCCCCTTCACATTACGATTGTCGGAGTTATTACCAGGATTACTTTTCTTTCCTCTATCATCTGAGGCAAAAATCATCCCATGTTCACGAGCCAACCTACCATTGGTCTCGACAGAAATTGCTGCTATGATGAACGAAGCCCAATCTGAGAATTGGGAACCCGTGAAAACAGCGATGGATGGTCATAGATTCATCTTGCATGTATCAATCAATGTTGAATCTGGCATACCATAAGGCATCTTTAAAGTAGCCTGTCGGAAATATTCGATGAACGTCCGAGTATCTTCTTTCTCTTTTTGTTTGATTTCTATCAAGGAGGACATGTTCATGTCCATGCCTCCTTCATAGAAGCAGGAGAGAAACATTGCCTTAAATTCGTCGAAAGACGAAATACAATTGTCGGATAAACTTCGATACCAATCATAAGCCGAACCCGTCAGGCACCCGATGAACACTCGAGTGAGAAGAGCGTCATCTTTCTGCAAGTGTACAGTCATAATATCAAAGTAATTAATATATTGACTGGGAGATGCTTTTCCATCGAATAAAACCATAGATTGTGGCTTGAATTTCGGTAGAAAGGGTACATCATTCCAATGAGGAGGATAAGGTTGCTTGATCCCTAACCTCTGGAGTTAATCTTTATGCCTCAAAACTTCAAACTGTGCTTTGAGCTCACGCACTGCTTGAATGGCTTCACTGGTTTGGGGAAGCACATTTGATTGAATGGTTGTTGGATGTACCGTAACCCCCACTGGAGGTGGTACATCTTCAGGAATGATGGGATCTGGAGATGCAGAATTCTGATTAATAGCCGGCTCTTGAGTATTCAAAGGTATTTTAGCCCCTTGACTATCTCGAGTTTGTGCTGCTACTGGTACTGGTGTTATTACCGTCGGTTGAGCAGTTTGCTGATTCAAAATTATCTGATGCATACTTTACACCATGTTAAGCATATCTTTCAGTGATTGCTCAACGACAGTGAGACGTTGTTCTGTATTAGCAGATGACGTCTCTGGTTCATCTCCAACAGCGTAGGATTCAACCTCTCGTGAAGATACGAAAGGATTTGTATAGAAGTATGAATCCACACTATCGGTATCAGACTCAAAAGATTGAGTACCCCCAGCTTTTGAATCAGAAGTCTACAATTGCCTTTGTCTTCTTGATCGAGTATTCTGATATACTCCTTCAAAGGAATCAAGAAGTCTGTTGAACTGTTGTTGACCTGGAGTTTGGGACATGTTCCGTCTCGGACGTCGTCCTCTGTTAGCATGAGATGCCATGTTGACTGATGCATATGACAGCTCATCTTCTTGGTCTTCAGCTTGATGTTGAAGCAAAAAACTCAATCGATCAAAAATTGACCGTTTTAAAGCTGAACAACAACAATTGATCACAACCTGGTGATATTCACAGTGATGTTTTTCTTGGGGGAGCGTCACCGGAGATTGTGAATTCTTACGCTTTTGTATGAGCAATTCACGTAAGTCAGAAGGAATGGAGGAAGTATTCTTCTTTATCACATTAGGGGTAGAAAAATGTTTAGTACCCTGTGTGTAAAGAAGATTACTAGCAGCATTCGCAGAACCAAATTGTGCATTTCTACGTGTTTGTTGTTGTGTACGTAAATCTTGAGATTTTTGAGCACGAAGGACTCCATCTTCCTGGCACGTGATTTACAAGTTTGGTACTTTGCGTAAAGCAGTATAAGAAGGTTGTTGGTGTAGGACAGAAGTATTACCAACAACATTTTTACGCTGTATGCGTTTAGGTATATTCACATTAGATGTGCAAACATCGTTGTGAATTTTATCTACACTGTCACAGACAGAAGATTTATCTTTACGCGTAAAACGTAAAAATTGATTGTCTACCACATCACAGACGGAAGATTTTGTCTTACGCGAGTAGCGTAATTTGTGTGTATCTACCACGTCACAAACGGGAGACTTATTTTTACACTCAGAAGCATTAGAATCTGCCATATTACAAATGGAAGACTCATTCTTATGCCTTGAGCGTAAAACTTAGTTTTTACCCAGTGGGCGTAAAACCTGGTTCTTACGCAATGGGCGTGGAACCCGATCATCTACACTGTCACAGACGGAAGACAAATTATCATACTTAGAGAGCGACGCTGAAGTAAGGACTGCCTAACGGGAGCCCCTACGACAGGAGAGGGAAGAATTCCCTTGTCATCAACAGCAACAGAGAGATCAGAAGCTATTTTGGATTTAGGAATCCAAACTTTTCGTGCTTTGCGAGACTTTTGAACATTGGAGCAGCGAGAACCACCCCCAGTTCGGAGCATTTCTTCGTAGGCAGTCTGGTCGAAGTGCACAACCAGAGTCTTCTTGGTCGAACCGACCGAAACATCATCATATTGAGCAATTGCCTCCTCGTCAGAGGAGAAGGTCGTCCCCAGCAGAGTCGCCATTTTTGTTTCACTTAACAAAATGCCTTGGAGGAATTGGCTTTTGAAAATAAAATAAGAAAAAGTACAAGAAATACAAATTTGATTCTGGGGAAGTATTGCTATAGAAGTCTGATTCATAAATGATCACTTTGTTCCTTGGACCATATGATGATGATGAAGATCACTGCTTGAAGTAGAACAACTTTGAAGAACTAAGTCACCAGAAAGGTATCGACGCACTTGGGCACTGATGGCGAGGCCGAATGCTTTCCTGCTTTGCTTCACTCTGTTCTGAAAGAAAGGTTGAAGAAGAATGCTCTGGAGAATCAAAATCTCTAAGTTCTGATCTCTGTATTCTCTACTGTCTCTGTCTCTGTCATTCAAAAATCAGTCTATTTATAGACTGGGGCTTCTATGCGTAAAAAGCATCAAAATCTGTCTTTACGCTAACAACTGTCACCCATGATCAGAGTCATCATTTGCATACGTTGACACGCGTCCCATCATTTCAGTGAGAATAGGATACATGTACACACGTTCTTCGAAATATGTGGCATGAAGGCCATGTAGGCAAACCACGTTCCAAACTGGCCAGAAAGAATAGGGCGTAAAAATAGCCCCAACATCCTCTGGGCGTAAAGCAGTAAGATGAGCGTAAATAGCTCTGTCATAGGTTTCCCGCGTAAAGTGGTTATTGAATAACCTTGAGCGTAAAAATGGCTCAAATAGACTTTACGCACACATTGTTTTATGAGCGTAAGAACTCGTGTAAAACTCTGTGCGTAAAAAAAAACCATATAGTGAGCGTAAAGTAGCTCGATCTACATAAACGACAGCATTGGTCTTTGTATGAGACAAATTCCTTTAGATTCTGTGGTAAATGCCATCATTAATATCTCCATGTCAGGTTCTGCATTAAATACGAGACTAGACAGCCTTGTCCTAGCGTAAAAGGAGTAGTTGGCTAGTCATAGGCGTAAAGAGCCATCAGTTTAGACCCAAGCGTAAAACGATTAGCTTGCACAGGCGTAAAGTGATTAGCCTCTCTGTGGCGTAAAGGGATTAACCGCTCTGTTTGGTGTAAAACCAATCATTTATGAATGAAAAATGATTCATCTCTTTGACTCTTTCTCTGAAGCACTTTTTACGCTCCTACAACCATGTCATTTCCTTCATTTTAGTTAGCAAAGGTTGATATAAGACGTAGTGTGATCCATGAGGTTAAAGAGGGTACCTGACCCATGTATCCAAGAGCCTAAGAGTCCCACACCCGAGAATTTCTGTTTATAGAGCCTACCATAGTTATAGTTGTTAGATAGGGTGCATGCTTAATTAGTTGGTAATGATTGGTTGATTAAATATTATTAATTAGTTTCCTTTATATTGCTAGTCATTATCTCTCCATGATATAGCTTATGAATTATTGTTAGATTGTTTCTAGGAGTTATATATTTATATTATGCTATTAGAGACGTTTGATTTTTTAGGACAAAAATCTTTTAGGGGGGTAGTTTGCAGCATTTGGTTTTCTAGTATTAAAATTTTATTTTGGATAATATTTTTTTTATTTATATTTATATTTTATTACTATTAAGTATAGAATGGTTAGAATTATTGTTAAATAAAGATTTGATTTTGGGATCACACGGGGGCGTGCCTAAGCCTATAGGTGAAGTATGATAACATTAGGTCACATATGGTTTCTAGGGTCCCTAGATAGTTCCAGATATTTTATTTTACTATTTTAGAATTTTCTAGAATTTTTGGAAATTTTTGGACAATTAAAACCTATAAAATTTATTTTTCATAGGCTTTTGCAATTTACTGTGGGGCCACACAAGATTATTTATGAGGCCAAAGAATATATATGGGCTCTAGAACCCTTAAAATATTTTCTAGATTTTTCTAGGAATTTTTTGGAATTTTTTTGGGATTTATTTGGAATTTTTAGTATTTTTTTATTTCTATTTAATTTTCTGCATTTAAAAAACCCTATTTTCTAATCAAATACCCAGTCAGCCGAGCGGGGGGCCCACACGTCAGTCGCTGGCGTACAGGGTGCGGGCCCACCCATCAGCACTGGCAGCGCTGAGTTGGATGTTTCCATATAGGGAAGCCGAGCCACCCAACTCGCTCTAATCAAGCCGGCTCACATGATAGCCATTAGATTCTGGCGGGGGACAGCGTGATGCTGACATGTGTCCATGCTAGCCGCCTCAAGCCACCACCCACTGACTCTCTCTCTCGCCTAATATATATATAAGTATTCAGTTATTTCGTAAACCCTAGATTTAAGTCTAGCAGCTTTTTGTGGAGAGTTCAAGTGGAGTCATCGACTTCGCGGAGGATTTGCCGTTGATCTAGACGTCCGTTTTGTGCGCCATTTTTTATTAGAAGCGTATTGAGGCTAGGTTTTATCACCCCCAATTTCCAAGAATAGGGGTATTTTGGTCATTTTTTATTTTAGAATATTTTTGAATTTATTTTATTATTTATGATATTGTTTTGGGGTTATTTGAGTCGGGTTCGAATTTCAACTCAATCGAACTTGTATCGGGGACCCGGGATAGCTTTGACTCTAGTGGGACCTACTCATTAGTTAGACATGGCCCACATGATAATATTTAAGTTAGGATAGTTAGACAAAATATTCATGACTAGGTTGGATTAATTAGAGACTCAAACTAGACTAATTTAGCCTCAAACCAAAACATAATTTAAGTTAAAACCAATAGGACAAGGGGGCATTTTGGACATTACCAAAATGGGACACATCACCCATATAGGGCCGGCCACAATAGATAGGGGGTGAGTCACCCCATTTCATTCTTACCCTCCAAATTTCACTCACTTGCTCTTCCCCAAATTTCAGAGGAACCTCCATTGATTTCATCTCCAAATCAACCCATTCTTCCATCAAATCATCATAAGTTCTTCTCTACTCCATGAAGAGAGGGTGTTAGCCAAGTTTGGAAAGATTTGGCTTTGGTTCGTGTCCATTTGGAGATCCCTTCGTGTCGGTGTTGTATCGAAAGGAGTTCTCTTGGATTTCATCTTCCGGAAGGTAAAATCTACCTTTTATTTTAATCCTACATGCATATAGGATTATTTTGAACCCATAGGAATGACCCCCATGGTTATGTCTCCATTTGTGTCCATTTCATGTCCATTTAGAGTTATTAGGAGTGTCCTTGTTGTGCTTTGTGTCCATGTGGAAAACCCCCAATATTGAACACTTGTGTTTAAATAATTTAATACATATTTTAATATTATATTTTTATATGTTAGAGATGTATTCTTGCTTGTCATTACATTTTTCTCCATGTATCATAACATATATACAAGTATTTATATTATTGAGTGTATATATCTATATATATATATAAGAGATTGATAAGCAATAAGCAAAAGCAGCAAAAAGCAGCAGCAAAAGCAGCAGCAGCTTGCGACAGCAGCAGCCAAAAGCAGCAGCAGCAGTAGCTTCTGTAAGCAGCAGCTTCTGCAAGCAGCAGCAGCAGTTTCAGCAAGCAATAAGCATAATCAACAGGATAAGCAGTGCAATAAGCAGCAGCATTTCAGCAGCAGCTTATTGGCAGCTTTTTAAGCTTTTTAGCCTTTAGTTTTAATCCATTTAATTCCCTTTTTCCTTTAGAAAATAGCCCCCTTCCACTTAGCCATTTTTCTATATTAGTTAGCCCTTGTTAGATAGAGTTTGCTACCAAGTTGTTAGATATTTGTTAGTTAGGATTGCTAGTAGATGTTAGCTTATATATTAGTATAAGTTAGGATATGCGATGTTAGATTTGAGAGTTGTGGACCTAGTGGGATGTGTTTAGTGAGTGTACTAGATAAGTTAGTATCCTGATAGAGCTAGTATGGTTGGATAGTGTTAGGAGAGTGGTATCTCAAGATACCATAGGGTGTCTCATGATACCTTAAGGTAATTTTGAGAGTGACCAACATGGGGATAAGATGGACTGGATGGGCTAGATACCTAAATTTCTTGGTTGGTAATATCTAGATAGGTTAGTGTCTAGCTACCCTAAGAAGCCTAGGTCAGTCTACCAAGGTTAGGAAGGGTTGCCTATGTATCGAGGCAAGGTATTGGGAGTACTTTGTGAAGGGTAATAGGTAAGGTTAAGGTAATTACCTAGAAGCTAAGGTATGAGTCTAAGGTGTTAGGATATGGTTAGAAATTGATTGTCTTGGTTGGTAATGGTTAGGATTAGTGCTCTTAGACTAGTTTTGACCTCGGTTGACCGTTTTGACCAAAAGTCAACGAAAGTCAACCGAAAGTCAAACTCAGCCTAAAAGTGACTAGAATTGACCCGAAACCAAACCAGAGATGACCAGTTGACTAAAAGTCAACTATAAGTCAACCTTTGACCTAGATTGACCTAGTTTGACTTGGATTGACTTCCTATGACCTTGTTTGTTCTAGTTTGGCTTAGTATGACCTAGTTTGGCTCAATATGACCTAGTGTGACCTAGTTTAGCCTAATTTGACCTAGTTTTGGCTTAGACTTGCATATCATGACTAGATTAGTTTTCTATTCATTATTAAACCCTGTTTTGACTCATGGTATCTCATCTTTAGGTCTGTGATTACTCTGAGCATCTGTTCACCTTATCAGCTCAGAACCACAGGCGAGTACATTCACTGATAGTTTTTATTGTCTTAATATCTGCTATATCCGATTCAGTTGTAGTGTCTTACTTGATTCCTGACACGATGGTTCACGGACTAGTATACGTCGAATCCTGGCATGAGATGTTATTCCTGGATTACTTGGTATATTGGTACATTACTCGACTTGTTACCTGTACTTGTATAGACATGGACTTGGGAGGGGGCTGGCCTCCTGCTCTTGAGTCCCGTATCATGACGTGTCATGTCTGGATCCATTATACTATTCGGGGATGGGGAGTTATTAGTGGTTGTGTGATCAAAATCCCTACTTGTTCTTCATACTTGTACTTGTTACTTGTTCATAGCTATACTCTCGCCTCACGACGGGTAAAGCTTGACCCTACTTGTTCATAGCTTTCCTTGGTGGCCGATCTGATCCTACTCCATTGTACACTTGTTCATAGCCGGTCAGATGGAAAGCCTGATCGTGATTCCCAAGTCGATCACATAACGCACTAATAATTCATGGCACATTTTATATTTATTTTATTACATTATATATCCTACTCAATTCTATATTGAGTACTTTTCTCACCATGTAATAATATTCAGTACTCACATGTTCTACATGATCTTATGCTAAACTTTGATTGGAGGCTAAGTTCTGTTCGGGAGAAGGGTTACAACTCTGGTCCTTGTTTGGTTTACGGGTTGTAACTCGGCTTCCGAATAGCTCCCAAGCCATCCTATATTTTGTCTTATATTTCATTATAATTGTCTCTTGTAGAATTTGTCAATTCATATGGAACTGCTGTTAGTGCTTGTACTTACTCATTTTCCTGACAGGATACCGTTGATATATTACAGATGATTCTGAGGCAGACTGCTCGACCTACTATGGGGTCGAGATAGATGGAGACTTAGTCTAGGACTGTGGCCTGATAGTTGAGCCACTAGACTTTGCACCGGGACTAGTATAGCTTGGTTAGGTTTGCCTGGACTATGATCCAGCTAGTATTTTCAGACTGTAGTATTCTATATTATATTTTGTGACTCTGTGATGTTGTTTATATCTCTGAGCTGTGTTGGATCCTGAACTCATTTTTTGTTTCACTTCTATCATATTTCTATTTCGTACTATCTATCCTAGTTTTATCTTGTGATTGAGTTATGCCATATTATATTCCTCCGTACGAAGATGACAGGTACCCTTATATTGTTTAGTTGTAGTATTTATAGATGACCTATACAGCGTTCTACCGCCGATTCTGCGACGTAGACTGGACGTACCCACGTGCTCATGCCCCTAATCAGGGTGCAGGTCGTGACACATTTTTGTGGTGGCCCATGCAGGTCGATATCGCAAATAGAGCGATCTCATAATGGTGCTCGACTTAGAGTACTAATTACGAGCCTGCGATTAGGATATAGGATCTAGGATATGATAGGAGTTACTCAATCACATTTTAGGAAAATTCTGATCTTTTGATTACCATGACAACTCTTCTTGCATTTGAATTCAATTATCCTTCCTTGATATTCCCTATCATATGCCATATTGATTCCTTGTTTCAATCTATCCTCAGGATGACGATTACTCGCTCTCAGGCAGCAGGACCTAGTATTGTTCCAAAGAGGCCGGCCGATCCGGTAGGACCTCCACCTCCGACTGCGGGAGCTGCAGTTGAGGGAGCTGCTACCTCAGTTCCTGTCCTTCAGACGGGAGTAGCAGCGATGGTTCCAGGAGGTCTTCCACCTCCAGCTGCAGGACCGTCTATAGTCATTCCTGAGACTCTTCCACCGCCGCCTCCGCTACCGACGGATGCACAGCAGATGATGGCCCTTCTACAACAGATGATGCAGACCCAGAGGGCCCAGGCAGAGGCACAGCAGCATCAGGCTGACGCATCCCACCGCCAGACAGAGGTGCTGCGACAGAGTATGGAGAAATCCTACCATCTGGCAATGGCAGCAGTTGAGAGGATAGTCTCGGGTACAGTTCAGGGTGCCCCAGTTTAGCAGCAAAGTCAGGGGAGGCCTGGCACATGTCTAGATTTTAGGAAGATAAACCTGAGGGACTTCAAGGGTACCGAGGGTATCCTGTATGCAGATGACTGGTTGGAGGACGTCCAGAGGAGCCTGGAGTTAGTAGAGGTTCCGAGGGGACTATGGGTCACAGTTGCGGCGAGTCAGTTCTTCGATATTGTCTTGACGTGGTTTTGCACGGATCCTCATGCATCACTGAGAGGTTTGACATAGGACAACTTCAGGCGACTCTTTAAGGAGAAGTCTACCCCGATGTGGCTCTGACAGCTCTGGAGGCCTAGTTCGTCGGATTGGTGCAGGGGAACTCGTCGGTGGACGAGTATGCAGTGGAGTTCTTCCGTATGAGTAGGTTTGTACCAGATTTGATCCAGGATGAGGGGTATAAGGCCCGCAAGGTCAGGAGAGGCCTTATTCATGCGGTTCGCACTCGTACTTCCGGGCGACGCAATGCGACCTTCGAGCAGATAATGATGGAGGCACAAATAGCTGAGGAGGACTTCGGCCTCAAGCCGAAGAGGGGCAGTGACGTTCTTGGAGCGAGTTCCAGTACGGGTCCGGCCAAGCGCCCTCACTTCCAACAGAGGCAGATTCAGTAGCCCCCTCAGTTACAGCTTTAGCAGGCACCAGCACGTGCCCACCTACAACAAGGTCAGGGCCAGAGGCAGGCAATATAGTGTGCTTTCTCCGGGAAGTCGGGGCACACCCGGGAGGTTTACAGGATGAGGCTGGGAGTTTGTTTATTTTGTGGAGCTTCAGATCACCATATGAAGAACTGTGCAGCTCGTGCAGCCAGACAGGCAGGCCAGGACAGAGTACAGCAGGCTAAGGGAGGTCAATAGGGTAAGCTTTCGCCATGATAGTCGAGGATACACAAACAGTAGCAGGGCAGATTGCAGATTCTAATCTTTCAATTCCATTCTCGCATTTGCCTCCATATAACTGTCTTGAAATTCAATTCTATTTGCTCCTTGTTAATTGATCAATTTTGTTCTGTTATTCTTATGAGATGATTCTGATTTTCCTCTGAGATAAGTCGTATGGGCTAGGTCACCTCGATTATAGGATTTTAGAGTCTTATATGGTCATGTTAGCAGGCATAGTGAGGATATATAGTCGGATTATGGACATTTCTCGGATGTGGGAATTTAAGGTTTTCGTGGCCAAGCATGCGGCAATGCAAAAATTTTAAATACCATGATTCTAGAGGTATGTACCATAGTCGAGGACTCTGTGATTATCATAGCCTTGCTCACTAGCATGACGAAGATTCTGAGTATCATAATTTTGGACATACGCATATGATTATCGAACTGCATGATTTTACTACTAAAATACAATGATTTAGCGACAGCCCTATCCGTCGCTAATCCGTCGCTAATTGAAATTACCGACGGATTATCGACGGATACGGGCTAAAAAAATCCGTCGGGAATAACCTCGTCGCTAAAACTAGTCCGTCGCTAGTACGTCGCTCACCGACTACTTAGCGACGGAATACCGTTGGCTACGTCAAAACATTTAGCGACGGCTAGCCGACGATTTTCTGTCAACTTCGACAGTTTAAAATTTTAATATAGCAACATTTAGCGACGGACAAACCGTCGCTAAAACCGTCGTTAAACGCGTATTAGAGGGTTTCTGATACGCAAAATATGTCGTTAATCCGTCACCAACCTCGTCGGATTAGCGGCGGAGTTGCAACGGATATTCCGTCGACAGGCTCCCGGATATCTTTCATAATTCCAGGACCTTGACGACGGATAATCCGTCGGGTTGTAGTCGTCCATCCGTCGCTAACTGAGAATCCCCCAGTTAGGACGGATAGTCCGTCGGAAAGTGGCTGCCTGTCCGTCGGTATCTGAAAATATTTTAAAAAATAATAGCATAAAGCTGGGCATTCCTAATATACACAATTCCAATATACCAACACACAAATAATCCCAAGCAATTCCAATATACACAATTCCAATATACAGAACACAAATATTCAATATTCAATAAAACAAATATCTCAAGCACAAATATACAAAACACACAAATATTCCAATATACAAAACACACAAACAATTCCAACACACAAGTATCCCAAGCATTCAAATTGTTCACACAAAACACATAAATATTCAATATTTAAACACAAATATTCAATATTCAATAAAAAGAAAAATCGACTTTGGCCTCAGCAAAGACCGCAAGTCAGACGATGAATCCTCACAGCCAGGGATCATAGTTGCGTTGAGGCATGTACCATTCTATCAGCCACTTTGCATACGAAGGCTCAATCTGGTTGAGGTCTTCTGTAGGGACAAGAGGGTCAATCCCGATGCTACTACTCTCTGACGGTGGCTCCTCCTTAACTTCAACCTTGGGAGCAATCTCTTTCCTGATGGTCATCGGTTCTTTCATGACCTCGACCTTTGGTAACACCTCCTCCTTAACAATCACTGGCTCTTGTTTGACGACGGGGACTTCCTCTGTGTCGACCTCCAAGGGTTACTTGCCTCGGCCCCTTCCTCGGCTAGCAGCACCACCTCAGGGAGTCTTGGGAGCCATCTCTCTGACAACATAAATTTTTATATAGGATAAAGAAATTTACTCAAATTATAAAAAATAAAAAGTTTATCGAAATTGTAATCGGAGTAATGAAACGACATTGGAGATGGCGTATCGTAGTGGTCGGACGGGAAGGGGGTGAAGCGCCACCACCCATGGCGTGCTAGGGGGACGCCTACAAATAAAAGGGACATCTGCTCCTCCCTACTTCCCATCTGGACCCATCTGCTCCTCTCCCATGAAACAGAAATTTTCTTTCTCCTCTCCTCCACCATGGCTCTAGACCCATCTGCTTCTCCCTACTTTCTTTCTTCTTATTTGACTCTCTCAGCCACATATGATATCCAGCTCAAGTGTAGAGTCGGGGGAGAAGAAGTGGGCAGGAAGAGAAGGGGAAAGCAGTACAGCCGGCTTCCCCCTCCTCTTCCTGCCCACTTCTTCTCCCCCGACTCTACACTTGAGCTGGATATCATATGTGGCTGAGAGAGTCAAATAAGAAGAAAGGAAGTAGGAAGGGGCAAATGGGTCCAGAGCATAGATGGAAGAGAACTAGAAAGTACCGATCCTTCCTGTTGTGAGAACTGTGAAGAGTGAGAAAGGAGAGGAGGTCTTTGATTTTTGCTTTCATCATCATTAGAGGAAGAAGCAGTAGAAAAGTTATGAAGTTGGTAGCATGAGAGAGTAAAAATCTTTATCACAAGACTAACAAAATTACTATGTAATCATGTACTCACCAATAACCGGATGTAACTGGAGTTGTTGGGCCTATCGTACAGTAATTGGTGGATCCGCTGGTATAGGCCGGATGTACTTAGTATCTACTGTATCAGATTAGTATCGGTCTATTGGTTTGGTATAGGACGTATCAGATTGGTATTAGCCTTAACAAATTGGTATCGTCCTATCCGATATGTACATGTATCGGCCGTATAGCTAGGATTCATATTGGCCTTATCGATTTGGTATCGGTCATATCCGATATGTATCGACCATGTTGGATTAGTATCGACCATTTCGAATTAGTATCATGAAAGGTTTAGTAACAACTGTACTTGGATTTCTTTCTTCTTGAGCTAGAATACTATTACAAGAGAGTCACCAGATCGTAATTGGCCAGTTACAGTAACATACATGCTTTCTTTTCTATCAGGAAAAGCGAGATTAAAAAGAAAGTATGTATATTCTATAACTGGCCAGCTACGCTCTCGTGACTCTCTTGCAATGGTAATCTAGTTCTAGAAGAGAGAAATCCAAGTACAGTTGTTACTAAACCTTCTACGATACTAATCCGAAATGGTCTATACTAATACAACACGGCCGATACCTATCGGATATGACCAATACCAAATCGATAAGGCCAATACGAATCCTATCTATACGGCCGATACATATCGGATAGGACGATACCAATTTGCTAAGACCAATACCAACCGATACGGCCCATACCAAACCGATAGATCGATACTAATCCGATACGGTCAATACTTATAAGTACCTACGATCCAGAAGGTTGATCTGCTGGTACATCCATGTACGATCAACGAAGTAACGATCCATTTCAATTTGGATGTGAAAATCTGTATCGTAAGACAAACTAAACATAATCAGTTCATGTCAGTCTCCACTTTCTGTAGTAACGACCACAAGTTTTATGTTCTTCAATGATATATTTTACATGCTTAATTGCCAAGTATGGGAACGAATAGCTCAGAACACAACCCAAAATTTATTCTTGCATACATTAGTGTGAATCATCTATGTTTTGTACATATGGTGTAGTATATGTTCTTATCGTATCTAGTATCTGAAGAATGTAACAAAATCAAGATGAACTCACATAATGTAATACTAAGACATCATCTACTACTATATAAGATATAGTGATAGGTTGTCATATCATCATTATCGAGGGATGAGGGTTGAAGGACAGTCAACTTTATCTACGGCTACATAGTTTCTGCCTCGCCAGTCGAATGGCTGCAGGGACTATGTCCTGATCACCATGTCGTAGTCCAATACAATCCAGAGATTGACACAGTACTAATTTATATATGTAGTCCAATACAAATAGTCTAAAATAAAAATAAACCAATATAAACAGTCCAATACAAATAAGTACTAATAGCTAATGAGAACCACGAAGCTCACGCAAACGCTCAGTGATACGATCATGCAACCACCTCGAATAAGTAGGAACGGCGGCGGCAGGAGAGATGTAGTCCATTGCAGGTGCTGGATGAATAGAACTCCCGATCTCACTAGCTACCGGTGCCACTTCCTCCTTAACAGTAGGAGGAGCCACCTCAGCATTCAGTATTTTCCTCAAACGATGTGCCGCTCTTCGGGTCATGGATACCATCTGAAGATCGATATTCACAAATAATATAATTGTAACATAAGCAAGCTAACTAAAGGAACCATTATCTCGTTTGAGTACATTTTTGAAAGCAGATAAAATATAGAATATTCGATTTTTTGCCAAGTGTGAGAACGGATGGCTCAGAATACAACCCAAAATTCATTCTAGCATATATTACAGTGAATCATCTATGTTCTGTACATATGGTGTAGTAAATGTTCTTATCGTATCTAGTATCTGAAGAATGTAACAGAATCAAGATGAACTCACATAATGTAATACTAAGACATCATCTACAACTATATAAGTTATAGTGATAGGTTGTCATATCATCATTGCCGAGGGATGATGGTCGGAGGACAGTCACTTTATCTACAGCTACGTAGTTTCTGCCTCGCCAGTCGAATGGTTGCAGGGACTATGTCGGAGGACAGTCAACTTTATTAATAGTTATTTGTTTTTTGATACCAAAAAATCTGATACTCCGATCCGAAACCACCGATATTACCGATACCCCTGATCCGATACTCATAGGAATGGTCTGATACCGATTTTGATTCCGATACCGATTCCGATACCCCCCTTCCCTGATCTGATACTCATAGGATTGGTCCGATCCGAAACCACCTATACCCCCTCCCCCGATCCGATACACCGATCTGAAACCACCGATACTCATAGGAATGGTCCGATCCGAAACCACCGATACCCTTCCACCTAAAATCCTACCCATGCCCCAAAATACTACCCGTGTGTCCCCTACCCGACCCCCTCTCCCATCCCCACCCCCCCATCCTGACCCCCCTCCCCGATAATACCCACCCCCCATTCCCCCTCCCCCTCCCCGACAACACCCACCCCCACCCACCCCTCGACCCCCCTCCCCAACAGCACTCACCCTCCACCCCCCTCCCCCACCCCACCACCCCTCCCCGACAGCACCCCCTCCCCGACCCCGCTCCCCTCCCCTCTTCCACACCACCCACCCCTCCCCCACTCCCCGACGCCCCTCACCGACCCCCCTCTCCGACAGCACCCACCCCCCCACCCCCCTTCCACACCCCACTACCCCCTCCCGGACCCCCCTTTCCGACAGCACCCCCTCCCCGACCCCCCCTCCCCACCCTCCGACCCGCCTCCCCACCCCCCTCCCCTCCCTCCTCCCACCTCCCTCCGGCCCCGACGACACCGACAGCCACCCCCCAAAACCATAAAATAGAGAGAGAGAGCTTACCGGCGAGATCGACGGAGGGAGAGAGATCGACAGGAGGGAGAGCGATCGACAGAGGGAGTGAAATCGCCGGAGGAAGAGAAATTACCGAAGGGAGAGAAATCGCCGGAGGAAGAGAGGGGGAAGAAAGAGAGAGAGTTTGGGGGAAAATAAAAAATTTCTCTCGTCGGTTCAATTTAAGTTAGGGTACAGTATTTAGCGACGGACTGACGACGGATATATCCGTCGTTAAACACCCGGTAGATTACCGTCAGAAAAGTTAGTCGAGAGTCCGTCGCTAATAGTCCGCACCATTTTTTCAGTATTTTGTCGCCAAATTATGTGACATATCAGCGACGGACTTCAGTCTGTCGCTAACTTTTCGTCAAATTAGCGACGGAAGTACGACTGATTTTTACACAAAAAATAAAAAATTTATTCATTGCTTTCTAACGGTAGTCCGTCACAAGTTAGTCGCTAGTCCATCGCTATTAGCGACAGATAGAAGCCATCGCTAATTTGCCGTTGCCAAATTACTGTATTTTAGTAGTGTTTTGAGACTATGTTTGTGGGGTGTTTGACCTAGAAGGAGTATGACCATCTTAATTTCGAGGAACTTATAACACCCAGTTTTAAATTGAGGGTAATTTGGACTTTTGTAAATTTTAATAATTTATTTATTGATATTTAAATCATGATGTGATTTTGGAGATTTTTTTATTATTATTTTAAAACTATTAAAGCCATGACTTGTGATTTGATGTGTTACTAGTGAAACCCTAGAGACTGCTTGACCTAGAGCCTAACTATGTGATTAGGATATTTTTAATATCATTTCTGGCCTAAGAGTATTTTTGTCATTTGACCTTTTTGAATTATATTGATATTTATTGCATTGGTGATTGTAAATTTTGACTTTTGATAGGAGTGATTTTGTGTTGGTTTCGTGTCCGTATCGAGCACGTATCAGTTTTTATTTACAAGGTGTTTGATGTGCCTCAAAGAAATTTTATTTTATTTTTTATTGGTGATTTTTTGAAAAGTATTTGAATGAGATTGTTTTTTGCATGTGTTTCCTGTGATTGCTTTGTTTTAATTTCGAGGACAAAATTTTTTAAGGTGGATAGATTTGTCACCCCCAGTTTTCAAGAATACGGGTATTTTGGTTATTTTTTATTTTTGAATATTTTTGAATTTATTTTATTATTTATGATATTAATTTTGGGGTTAAATGAGTCGGGTTCGAATTTCTACTCAATCTGACTTGTATCGGGGACCCGGGATAGCTTTGACTGTAGTGGGACCCACTCATGTGATAATGGCCCACATAACAATATTTAAGTTAGGATAGTTAGACTAAATATTCATGACTACATTGGATTAATTAGAGACTCAAACTAGACTAATTTAGCCTCAAACCAAAACCTAATTTAAGTTAAAACTAATAGGACAAGGGGGCATTTTGGACATTACCAAAATGGGACACATCACCCATGTAGGGCCGGCCACAATAGAATAGGGGGTGAGTCACCCCATTTCATTCTTAGCCTCCAAATTTCTCTCTCTTGTTCTTCCCCAAATTTGAGAGGAACCTTCATTGATTTCATCTCCAAATTAACTCATTCTTCCATCAAATCTTCATCATTTCTTCTTTACTCCATCAATTTAGGGTGCTAGCCAAGTTTGGAAGGATTTGGCTTTGGTTCGTGTCCATTTGGAGATTCTTTCGTGTCGGTGTCGTATCGGAAGGAGTTTCCTTGGATTTTACCTCCCGGAACGTAAAATCTACCCTCTATTTCAATCCTACATGCATACAGGATTATTTTGAACCACTACAACAAAAAGACCTATTAATAATGCTCGATAAAACGTATTGATGACGTCTGATACCAAAGCGTTATCAAAGTTCGAAATACCTTTTTCTATGACGGTTTGGGCTAATTTTGGACTTTTTATAATGTTTATAAAACAAAACATTATTAATATTTTAGAGCGGTGGCAAACTTATAATATTTTTTAAGTTCAATTTTTGGCAAATCCTTGCTGCATCTCGCGCTTCAACAAAAATTTTCCTCCACCAAAATCGTTCTGGTCGATATTCTTCTTTTTTTCCTTTCTTCTCCCTCCTCTCCCCCAACTGCAAAATCCTAACCGTAAGTCCAAAACCCTAACTCTAGCTAGTTCAGCAACACCCTCCTCTCCTCCTCTTCTTCTCCTTTCCTTCCCCCAACTCCTAAATCCTAACCCTAGATCCAAAACCCTAAACCTAGTTAGAAAGGGAGGAGGAGATGGGGAGGGAGCTGGCGGCGCGGGCGGGCCGACGGCTCTGGCAACTTCTCCTGGCCCTCCGGTGCCACCTTCGAGGGGTACTTCCGCAAGCTCTCCCGGCCCTCCCGCTCCTCCCCCTCCTCCTCTACCTCCATTGCGCCGGCGGACTTTCCTTCCCCCGAATCTGCCTCGCCCGACGCCCCCCTGTCCTCCTCCGCTGCCAAGGCTGCGGCGGACTCCCTCGCGGCGGGGATCGGGGCCCTCAGCTTCGACGAGACCGATTTGTATTGTAAAAGTGGACTTTCTATATAATTTTATGGGAACTGCATGGTTGGTTATGAGTCTGTTGTTCAGATTCAGATCACTGAGTTACTCTTGTTTTTTATATGGTGGGAGTAGCAAGATTGGGTGTTTGTTCCAAGTATTCATCCATATTCTAAAGAAAAAATAAACAGGCAAAACTATATATTCATGATGTCATTTTCTTCTAGTTCATTTTTTTCCTTCCCCGCGTCTTTAAATTCTTTTGTATGTAGGAGGCAAACGAGGAATCAAAAACTGTTACCAAGGCAGCTTCTATGAAAGGTAACTTTGCAAGTGCATGTTATTGTTCATTTGCACTTAATTCTTTTGTTTAGTGAACCTACACCTTATTGATAATCATATCTTTATGTATTGTGCTGCAGCAATTAAGAATCGTATGGAGAAAGATATTAATAAAGTGATCAAAATTGCGCGTAAGACTAAATCAAAACTTGAAGAACTGGACAAAGATGTATGCTGCTTCTTTTTCTTTTTAGTATATGTTTCACCTATTTTCTGTGAAAAAGAAAAGGCAGAGAAAAGACTTATACTTGAAAAAGAATTTGATTCTTTTATCGGCTAACATATAGAGAGAAGATGTATGCTGGATTGCTGCATGAAGTTGCCTATCAAGTTTGTAGTGTCACGTTAGTCCGTCACCATATTATATTGTTAAGATATTTTGACTAATGGGATTTTTGTCCCTTGTTTCACAGAAGCTCTGTTGTGTACCATGATTTTTCTCATATTGTAATATCTTAATGAATATATTTAACAGTTACATTTTATCATTTTTGACATGAAATACTTCATTATTTTTAGTGCTCCCTTATATGGTTTGATACTCTAATGAGAGGTAACTGAAGTGTTTTCTTTGCCCACTCCTACATGAAATCCATCAATATCTTTGTAAACATATGCTACACCAAGACAATTCCCATTTATTCTGAATTTATCTATCAGGATGCTCCCTCTCAAAGTGTAAATTTAATGTTCTAGAAGACCGCTTCTAGTGCAGAAGGAAGTTCTGTAGATAGGAAGAATTCTTGAATGTCCCACATGAGGAATTAAATAAAAATTACCTTTGATATATTGAATTAAAGACTTTGTATTCCTTTTCCACTGTACCATTGTATTACATATTTTCTTCCATATATACATTTTTTTTCTTTTTGATCCTTTATAGCAGAGTCATGATAACGTGATTCAATATCATTGTCAGTCTTTAATAAAATTCACTAACTTTTGCTTGGTTCCTTTGTCTAGAATATAACTAATAGACAAAGACCAGGATGTGGAAAGGGTTCAAGCGTAGATCGATCAAGAACTGCAACTACAGTGTAATTTTTTGTCAGATTCTGTTATACTCGTACTTCTTCATAAAATTACTATTCATGCTTGCCTGTCTAATGTGTTTAATATAATACAGAGGATTGAAAAAGAAACTGAAAGAAAGAATGTCAGATTTCTAGGTAACATCTATATGCTAGCCGATGCTGTGATTGACTTGTTTAAGGCTTTCCTTGCATCATATTCTCTATATGGAAATAACACGGATACTGGAAAGCCTAAATATGGAGATTAAAACAGAATTTGAATGTTTGTTAACTAGATTATCTTGCGGCAGTTTTACGTTATTTAAAGAATGTGAAGTAAATATGTCTTACAGATTAGGTAGTTGCACCATATTTTTGAAATATTGAGCCTCCTTAAATCTTTCCGATATTAGGCTCACTATACCAATTCTTTAAGGTTTTCTTAGATTCCTGAAAAAAGAAAACAATTAACCTGTATTAAATTCCTAACCTTGCGTACATTCTGGAAGTGTGTTGTACCTTCACAATTGTGAACAAATTAATAATCTGAATTTAAGGTGCATGAATGTTCTCACTGGGGGACATCAACAGTGGGAAATGAATGGTGCACAACTCATAATGCTAAGCACGACCACGACTGTCCTATTTGGTATCACTTGTAGGGAAAAGATCCACTAAAACTCAATTAAAATCATGTAAGAAGATAAAATCTCACTCCATCTCTAACAAAATTCATTTATAAAGGCATGATACTTGATAAGCTCAACTCTTGGCTGTCTGCTTTTTTTCAAAAAAAATAACATGTCCAACATATTTTTCTTTGAAGCTACAAAGAATCCAGCAATGAAGAAGGTAACGTTTTTTCAAGAGGACTTGCCTTTAGTGGGTAACTTTTCCTTTTTAATGCAAAATTTTGTTTAGCTAACGTCACGAAAGTGGTCTAGAGAAAGAGAGAGTGCTTCTTGAAAAAGAGACGGACTTCCTCAGCGGAGGACCTTTTAATGGAGACAAAAGGAGCTTGTTGATAGTTCCAGTTTATTCAGAGAAAGATCTGCAGTGCTTTTCTTAGCTATAGAAGGGCTATTGATGTAAAGTATCTTATTATGTAAACAAGGATGTATAAGATGGTGTCAGGTGAGTAGTTGGCTTGGTTCCATGAGATCATGGTGGATGTTGTTGAGGGAAAGGTGGGTGGGACCTCTTGAGACTTGACTATGATGTCCCTGGCATGGGGTTTCTGGAGTGAGAAACTCTAAGGTTTTATTAAAAAAGAAAAAGGAAAAACCCTGGAGAGTTTGCAGATAACTGCTTTTTGACTATGATGTCCAAACTCCAAAGTGTACATTTACTAGACTTCTTTTAGAACTAGCAGAAGAAATGAGGGAATGGACAGTAAAACAAATTTGATATCTATCGTAGGCATAGGTTTTACTACAATGTATTTTGGGAGAAGTCTTGCATTAACTGCTTTTTTTAGGTTTTTTTTTTGGGAGAAGTCTTGCATTAACTGGTGAAAAGTGAAAACTTGTTACATCAATGTAAATAAATATTAAGGCTTCTAAACATCTTCATGTAGTTGATATTGATTTCTACCACAGTAGTTGCAATACAGTCCCCTTTATATAGGAAACTATAATGAAACCAAAGCTTGGCTGAGAGGTTGAGACTATGTCATCTTCATCTGGATTCACCTTGCTTAACATGCCTTTGCATGCTAAACAATAGCTTGTTCTTCAGACACTAATCTCTTGAATACCTAAGCTGTGAACATATTGGTACTTGTTATACTTTTTTTGTGAATTCGTTAGTATAACCTGAGCTTAGGACATGATACTGGAACGCATTATGGTTTCTATTGACATTGTTATATTGCTTTTCTTATTGTAGACTGTAATTTCTTTTCTAGAATTAATTTTTTGTCATGTTGACAAGCTACACTTTTGTGCTTTTCAAGAACTTTGTGATGGGATGACCGGTCAGCATATGGTCTAATATTGAGAAATACCTATACAACTGCATTTTGAGCCTACCTCTGAATTCTGTCAAGCTTACTCTTGATATGGGACAAATACCTGATCCCTATCATGACCTAGTTTGTTTTACTCCTTTCTCTTGATATTTCATGATTAGATTTGATTTTTAGGCCTAACAATTATATGGACTGATTTGGTTGACTTCTCTTTTCTCAGGATTTCACTGGTGTTCCGGCTGTCGTTGATCTTTCATGATTATTGGTTATGTGGCCAAGTTTTGATGTGGACAATTTTGGTAGTTGTAAATATATATATATGTATTTGGATATTCTATTTTGAGAATGTAATGAAGATGTTGATATGTACTCTATTTTGAGAAATGTAATAAAGATGGTATATAATGTTAAGTTTTTAGAATGTAATAGATAATGTGCAGTATAGAGCGTTATAAATATGCTAATTTGAATAGTATAAAGTGTTATAAATGTGCTGTATTGTGCATGTACATATTATCTATTCATAACGATTTACAAAAGTCCTGAATTGTGCACTATATATTAAATATTCATAACGTTTTTGTAGAACTATTCATGACTGTTTTTTTATGACGTTTTTAAAAAACATTTATAACACCCGTTTTCATAACGGTTGCTTTGAAAAAAAAAGCATCATGGTTTGTCATTAATGACGCTTTTTAGCCGTCATTAAAAGGGTTTTTTGTTGTAGTGAACCCATAGGAATGATCCCATGGTTGTGTCTCCATTTGTGTCCATTTCGTGTCCATTTGGAGTTTTTAGGAGTGTTCTTGTTGTGCTTTGTGTCCATGTGGGAAACTTTCAATATTTGACACTTGTGTTTAAATAATTTAATACATGTTTTAATATTAGATTTTTATATGTTAGAGATGTGTTATTGCTTGTCATTACATTTTTCTCCATCTATCATAATATATATATACAAGTATTTATATTATTGAGTGTATATATATATATATATATATATATATATATATATATATATATATATATATATATATAAGAGATTGATAAGCAATAAGCAAAAGCAGCAAAAACCAGCAGTAAAACAGTAGCAGCTTGCGACAGCAGCAACAGCTTCTGTAAGCAGCGGCAGCAGCAGTTTGAGCAAGCAATAAGCATAATCTGCAGCATAAGCATTGCAATAAGCAACAGCAGCTTATTGACAGCTTTTTAAGCTTTTTAGCCTTTAGTTTTAATCCATTTAATCCCCTTTTTCCTTTATAAATTAGCCCCCTTCCACTTAGCCATTTTCCTATATTAGTTAGTCCTTGTTAGATAGAGTTTGCTACCAAGTTGTTAGATATTTGTTAGTTAGGATTGCTAGTAGATGTTAGCTTATATATTAGTATAAGTTAGGATATGCGATGTTAGATTTGAGAGTTGTGGACCTAGTGGGGTGTGTTTAGTGAGTGTACTAGATAAGTTAGTATCCAAATAGAGCTAGTATGGTTGGATAGTGTTAGGAGAGTGGTATCTCAAGATACCATAGGGTATCTCATTATACCTTAAGGTAATTTTGAGAGTGACCAACATGGGGATAAGATGGACTGGATGGACTAGATACATAGATTTCTGGGTTGGTAATATCTAGATAAATTAGTGTCTAGCTACCCTATGAAGCCTAGGTCAGTCTACCAAGGTTAGGAAGGGTTGCCAATGTATCGAGGCAAGGTATTGGAAATACTTTGTGAAGGGTAATAGGTAAGGTTAAGGTAATTACCTAGAAGCTAAGCTATGAGTCTAAGGTGTTAGGATATGGTTAGAAATTGATTGTCTTGGTTGGTAATGGTTAGGATTAGTGCTCTTAGACTAGTTTTGACCTCGATTGACCGTTTTGACCAAAAGTCAACGAAAGTCAACCGAAAGTCAAACTTAGCCTAAAAGTGACTAGAATTGACCCGAAACCAAACCAGAGTTGACCAGTTGACTAAAAGTCAACAGTTGGTTAACATTAGCCTAGTTTGACCTAGGGTTGACCTAGAGTTGACCAGAGTTTACCATTTGACCAAAAGTCAACTGTAAGTCAACCTTTGACCCAGATTGACCTAGTTTGTCTTGGATTGACTTTATGTGATCTTGTTTGTTCTAGTTTGGCTCAGTATGACCTAGTTTGGCTCAGTATGACCTAGTGTGACCTAGTTTATCCTGATATGATCTAGTTTGACCTAGTTTTGGCTTAGACTTGCATATCATGACTAGATTAGCTTTCTTTTCATTATTAAACCCTGTTTTGACTCATGGTATCACATCTTTAGGTCTGTGATTACACTGAGCATCTGTTCACCTTATCAGCTCAGGACCACAGGCGAGTACATTTACTGATAGTTTTTATTGTCTTGATATCTGATATATCCGATTCAGTTGTAGTGTATTACTTGATTCCTGACACGATGGTTCATGGACTAGTATACGTCAGATCCTGGCATGAGATGTTGTTCCTGAATTACTTGGTATATTGGTACATTACTCGACTTGTTACCTGTACGTGTGTAGACAGACTTGAGAGTGGGTTGGCCTCCTACTCTTGAGTCTCGTATCATGACGTGTCATGTCCGGATCCATTATACTATTCGGGGATGGAGAGTTATTAGTGGTTGTGTGATCAAAATCCCTACTTGTTCTTCACACTTGTACTTGTTACTTGTTCATAGCTATACCCTCACCTCACGACGGGTAAAGCCTGACCCTTCATAGCTTTCCTTGGTGGCCGATCTGATCCTACTCCATTGTACACTTGTTCATAGCCGGTCAGATGGAAAGCCTGATCCTGATTCCCAAGTTGATCACATAACGCACTAATAATTTATGGCACATTTTATATTTATTTTATTATATTATATATCCTACTCAGTTCTACATTGAGTACTTTTCTCACCATGTTATGATATTCAGTACTCACATGTTCTACATGATCTTATGCTAAACCTTGATTGGAGGCTAAGTTATGTTCGGGAGAAGGGTTACAACCCCGGTCCTTGTTTGGTTTACGTGTTGTAACTCGGCTTCCGAATAGCTCCCAAGCCATCCTATATTCTGTCTTGTATTTTATTATAATTGTCTCTTATAGAATTTGTCAATTCATATGGAACTGCTATTAGTGCTTGTACTTGCTCATGTTCCTGATAGGATACCATTGATATATTACAGATGATTCTGTGGCAGACTGCTCGACCTACTATGGGATCGAGATAGATGGAGACTTAGTCCAGGACTGTGGCCTGAAAGTTGAGCCACTAGACTTTGCACACGCGGACTAGTATAGCTTAGTTAGGTTTGCTTGGACTGTAATCCAGCTAGTATTTTCAGACTGTAGTATTTGATATTATATTTTATGACTCTGTGATGTTGTCTATATCTCTGAGCTGTGTTGGATCCTGAACTCATTTCCTGTTTCACTTCTATCACATTTCCATTTCGTGCTATCTATCCTAGTTTTATCTTGTGATTGAGTTATGCCATATTATATTCCTCCATGCGGAGATAACAGGTACCCTTATACAGTTTAGTTGTAGTATTTACAAACGACCTATACATCGTTCTATCGCTGATTCTGCGACGTAGGCTGGACGTACCCACGTGCTCGTGCCCCTAATCAGGGTGCGGGTCGTGACAGGTTT
>JANAVB010041570.1:42500-73846 GCA_029216955.1 Iris pallida
TTTAGTGAAGTTTTAGTCCCACATCGGAAATGCACCATATGGTATCTCCACATATATAGGCTTCTATGTATTTTTTGGATGTGCACATGGGTGGTGACCCAAAGGTGGGAACCATGTGGGTGATTTTATTAAGAGGTAAGAATAAGGCTCCATGGTAAGCTTCTAGCCTTTTGTTCTTAGGAAATTTATTTCCATGGGAGCTAAGTCCCATAGGGGCTTAGCGACTCGGACTCGGACTCGGACACGGACTAGGGCTCGGGCTCGGGCTCGAGCTCGGGCTCAAGGGCTCATGAGGCGTAATATGGCATTTTGTTGGCACACTTTACACTTAGCATGTCAGCATCGTCGCTAGGCGCATAGTGTGCTTAAGTTGCGCTCGTTACGCGAGCCACTTGAGTGGCCACGTTATACGAGCCCAGTTACGTGGCCCATTACGAGAGCCCAGTTATGCGTGCCATGTTACGCAGGCCTCGTTACGCGAGCCCAGTTATGTCGGCCCAGTTATGTAGCCCAGTACGCGCAGTGTGCGTAGTGTGCACAGCGTGCGTAGAGTGCACAGTGTGCACAGCATACGCAGTGTGCATAGTGTGCGTAAAGTACAAATCATGTTGCTTACGTGAGTGGCACAATTTGCGGCAGAACGTGTCTTTGCATGTACAGAGCAGTTGCTCCATGCTTGGGGTGGTTATTACCACGTCCCTAACATTGTGCTAACCAGGCAGTTATTGCAGGGGCCTATATAAGGTCTTCTTCTTCTCTCTCACAGAAAGGTACTAATACACAAGTAGTAGACAGAAAGTTTACAAGTGTTTAGAAGATGTGAGAGAGAAAAGAGGTATTGTACCAGCGTTGAGTTTTGTACGGGAGTTCGCGTTCATTGGAGGAGTCAGAAGACCAAAAGTGTTCAAAGTTCTCCGACGAACTTGCTGGTTCCTGGAAGCTATTCGTATGGGGCGAATAAAGCTTTGAGCAACGGTGATCATTCACTCCAGCAGGAGTTTTTCCATCTTTCACCTTTCACCTTCTTCGTTTATCAGAATTCTATTAGCACACCTTCGGTGAAGTGTTCATGTTGGTAGAAATCTGTGCACCTTCTGTGAAGTGTTGCATCACCTTCTTTGTTTATCAAAATTCTATTAGCGCACCTTCGATAAAGTGTTCGCGTTGGTAGAAATCTGTGCACCTTCTGTGAAGTGTTGCATTAGTGGAGTTTCTGTTACGTACCTTCAGTGAAGTGTTACGTAATAACGATTATTTTTACAATTGTTACGAATTCTCTATTTTCTTCGAAAAAATATGCCCCAACAATAACAATCTCAAAGCTTTATCGCTGCGATGGAAAATATTAATGTTTCACTCTTCAATCTGACTGTTGTAAGTTAGAAAAGTTTGATGGAGAACATTACCTAGTCTGGAAGAGGATGGTTTATCTCACCCTTCAACTCAAAGACATAGATCACGTGCTTCTGGAGGAAGAACCTACTATTCCAGATGTTGGGTCTACTGCCGCAATAACCGCGGCTACTAAACTTCAAGCAAAATGGAGAAGGAAAAATAGTATTTGCAGGCTGTTTATCCTGAATGCTATAGAAGATTCCCTTGCAGAATCCTATTCTAAGAAGACTATCGCTAGAGATATATGGGAGTATCTAGAAAAACTCTACGAAGAAGACAAGAACCGCAGTAAAATATTTGTGGTTGAAAGATATCACAAGTGGTTCTTTGAGGACGAAAAATCTATGCTATCGCAGGTGAAGGAGTTCCTGAAACTGCGACAGAAACTGGAAGACGAGGCGATGCCGCTCCCCGAAAAGTATGTTGTTGGAGGGATTATCTCAAAGCTCCATGCTGGGTGGAGCAAGTTCTATGCAAACATGCATAGGAAGAAGCTGGAGATCACCCTTGAAGATTACAGGAAATCTATATTGAGGACCAGATGCGGACTCAACTGAAGGTGGGCGCACTATCTAAGCAATTGGCTAACGCCAATCTGGTGCATTCAAGGGAACCAAGGGAAAAGCATACGGCTTTCCAAAGCAAGAAGAAGGACTTTAACAATCTAAAAGTCAAAGGTACTTCAATGAAGAAGAAGAAGAAGAAGAAGAAGAAACCAAAGTCCCACTTGGCTTGCTTCAATGTGGCAAGAAGGACCACTTTAAGAATGAGTGCAAAGCGAAAGCCAAGCAATCGGAGCAAGAAGAGCCTAGTAAGGTAACTATGATCACTGATGTTGTTGCTATGATTGCACAAATGATGCGGTAGGAACTGATGCTGACTGGTGGGTAGACACTGGAGCCACCTGCCATATTTGTTCCAGCAAGGAGTGGTTCACCACCTACACCCCTACTTCTGATGTGGTTATGGTGGCGAACCAGGCACAAGCTGAAGTGCTTGGGATCGGGACAGTGGTATTGAGGATGACTTCTGGCAAGTCTCTGACGCTTCAAGGCGTGAAGCATGTTCTTGCTATCGCCAAGAACCTGATCTCAAGAGGCCTACACTGCAAAGCAGGCCTCAGGATGGACATCAATGCTGGCCAGATGGTGATGTCTATCAGGGGAACATATTTCGAAAAAGC
Organism: Iris pallida; assembly: GCA_029216955.1. Lineage (NCBI taxonomy): Eukaryota > Viridiplantae > Streptophyta > Magnoliopsida > Asparagales > Iridaceae > Iris > Iris pallida. The sequence goes on from JANAVB010041570.1 coordinate 45,079, forward strand.
TTTTTATACCGAAGGAATGTTCAAAATTTAGCTTGTAAATCAGTTCAATGTTGTTAATGCAATCACTCATTCTGCTTATACTTTTGAGTTGTGGCATAATAGGCTAGGACATGTTCATTCTAAACGAATTAACAGAATGTCTAGTCTAGGGCTTATCTCCAAGTGTGGGGGTAAGGTAGAGAAATGTGAAGTTTGTGCTCAAACTAAGATTACAAGGAAACCCTTTCCTCGGGTTAATCGAAGTACAGATCTTCTGGATTTAGTACACTCAGGTATCTGTGACTTCAAATAGTTCTCTACAAAGGCCGGGATAAAGTATTTCATAACCTTCATCGATGACTTCTCTAAGTATGTGTTCGTCTACTTGCTGAAGGCTAAAGACGAAGCATTTGAGAAGTTCAAGGAGTTCAGGGCCGAAGCTGAGCGGCAAACTGGACAATAACTCAAAAGAATAAGAAGTGATCGGGGTAGGGAGTACAGGTCTTATGAATTTGTATCATTCTGCAAAGAACATGAAATTTTTAATGAGACTACGGCTCTGTACTCTCCTCAATCCAACGTAGTAGCTGAGAGAAAGAACAGGACGTTGACAGAAATGATAAACTCAATGCTGTTGACTGCGGGTCTTCCTAAGTGCTACTGGGGAGAAGCTGCACTGACGGCCACTTTTATACTGAATAGGTTGCCTCATGCAACTTCTGACATTACTCCTCATGAACTCTGGTTCAAAGTCAGACCTAAGTTGAATATCATTCGAGTGTGGGGGTGTCTGGCATATGTCAAGCTTCCAGATGTGAAGATTCAGAAGCTTAGGACAAGGACTACTAAGACGATCTTCTTGGGGTATGTCGAGAAGAGTGATGCTCGAAGATTTCTTGATATTGAGTCAAATTATATCATTGAATCTCGTGACGCAGAATATTTTGAAGAAAAATTTGCAAGACACAAGAATATTGTTCTTGCGGATGTTTCGGAGAATAATGAGGGTGCGTAGGTCTTCAATGAAGATGTGGTCCAAGAAGATATTGTTGTTGAAACAACGGTTGAACCAGATCTTGCTGAGCTGTTAACGAATCGAGTGAGGAGGTCGAAGGACTTCGGAAGTGACTTTGTCACCTATCATGTGGAAGCAGATCCGCTTAACTATGATGAGGCGATGAAGACCAGAGACGCGGTTTTCTGGAGGAAGACAATTGACAATGAAATTGAATCCATCACCTTCAATAACACTTAGGTGTTGGTTGATCTTCCTGAAGGAGCAAAATCCATCGGATGCAAATGGATCTTCAAGAAGAAGATGAAAGCAGACGGAACTATTGACAAGTTCAAGGCTAGGCTAGTAGCCAAGGGGTTTTCTCAGAGGCAGGGAATCGACTACTTTGACACGTATGCTCCAGTAGCCCGGATGACTACCATCAAAATATTGATTGCTCTCGTAGCGATACATAAGATGGTGATACATCAGATGGATGTGAAAACGGCTTTCCTAAATGGCGAGCTGACAGAAGAGATTTATATGCAACAACTAGAGGGATTTGTCGTCAAGGGTCTTGAAGACAAAGTCTGCAAGTTGGTAAAATCTTTGTACGATCTTAAACAGGCTCCCAAGATGTGGCATGAGAAATTTGACAAGGTTATAAGGTTAAATAGCTACATGGTCAGCGAGACAGACAATTGTGTTTACACAAAGTTCGTTGATAAAAGAGGTGTGATCGTTTGTCTGTATGTGGATGACATGCTTATCCTAGGTACGGATATGAGCTATGTTACAGAGACAAAGAGTTTAAACTCGAGCAAGTTCAGTATGAAGGACTTGGGGGAAGCTGATGTGATCTTAGGGATCAAGATTATCCGGACAGACACTGGACTAGTGCTGTCACAGTCTCATTATATTGAGAAGATGATCACTCGTTATGGGTATCATGATCTTTTAGGGATCGATACGCCGTACATGTGTGATCTGAAGCTGAAGCCTAATTCAGGGGAAAGCGTCAGACAGCTGGAGTATGCAAGCGTAATCGGGAGTTTGATGTATGTTACTACTGCCACAAGGCCTAACATAGCTTTTGCCGTAGAAATGCTGAGTCATTTCACAAGTAACCCTAGTGTTGAACACTGGAAGGCTGTAAAACGGGTTATGAGATATCTCAAGAAGACTTAGACATATGTACTGTACTACAGCGAAGATCTGCAGGTAGTGGAAGGCTTCAGTGATGCCAGCTGGTGCTCAGATTTGGAGAGCGAGAGGTCCACAGGTGGATATATTTTCACAATGGATGGAGCTGCTATATCATGGAAGTCAAAGAAGCAGACAATACTCTTATGGTCATCCATAGAATCTGAGTTCTTTGTACTTGACACCGCAGCCGAGGAAGCAGAATAGCTTCGGGAGCTCATGTATGATCTTCCAGTGGTTGGGGCACAAATACCGACAATACCGATATGCTGCGACAACCAGGCGACTGCGGCGGTGGCATCAAATAACCTCTTCAACAAAAAAAAGAGGACTGTACAGTTAAAGCACAGGATAGTACACGATCTTATTAAGAGAGGTGTAATTACAGTGATTGATGTTCGGAGTCAGGAAAACCTGGCGGATTCGTTCACCAAAGGCCTCAAGTGCCAGCTGGTCGATGACTCAGCATGTAAAATGGGCTTGAAGGTATTCTGATATTAGTTATTGTATTCCTACCATTAAGTTTTATGCTATTAGTTCAAAGGTTTATCTACTAGGCATCTAGCTTTTGGTTCAAGGGAGGACCATTAACTGGAAGAATATCAGGAACGGTGGGCACATGTTCTATTGGGCATAGAGAGGTTACGGACCTATAACCACTGCTGTCTACTGTTATTTTTTTGCGAAAAAATGGTTCCTGTGGGAAGGTTGGCTTAATTGCTTTAATGAGTTCTCAGGCAGAGTGAATGCCTGGTGTGCTTTACCAAAAGCACGGTAGAGCAGCACTACAAGGAGTAAAACTCTATGCTACAGTGGGGTGACTCCACGATGAGGTTCCTATATATAGGGTGCTGCCCACGAATAGGATAAAGCCTCAGCTTTGCAGGCCAAATCACAGCGACGTAGCACCGTAAATAGGCAGTTAGCCTAATGTTGTATGTTAAAAATAAAGAGGGGTGTAGTCAGTACTACAAAGAGGGGGAGTTTCTCATGTTACAGTGGCATGACACCATGATGAGGTACCCGATTAGGGATAAAGCCTCGGCCTTGCAAGCCATGTCGTTACGACGTAACACCGCAAGGGAGCCTAAGGCTTCATGTTGGGTAGTTTGGCACTACAAAGAGGCAGTTGTCTCATGCTACAGTAGTATGACACTACTAAGGTTCCAAGATATGGGGTGATTTCCAGGGAGGGGTAATGCCTTGGCTTCGGGTCATGTCATAGCGGCGTAGCACCGCAAGGGGAGCGTAAAGCGTTCCATGCCATGTCTCTTTATAATGAAATCACCTATAGTGTATGGACAGAGATATCAGGCCGTCTATTGAGGGTAAACTTGTAGATGCCCAAAAGTATACACTAAAACCAGGCTGGCACAGGGCCTTTAATGTGCATAGCCAGAAGCAAATGTGACTACATTATGTGAGTGGGAACAACTTCAGCTATAGTGCAGAATTCAAGGCTTAGTTCATTCTTGTATTATAGTATGTTGTTTAACCCATGCGAGAAGATTCAAGTCATCGCGACATCGCTCCTAATGCATGATGGACCGTCACTGTGGGGAACACTCGAACCCATATATATTGAGATATGTGGGGAATTGTTGGGGCATTTGTATTCTTGACATGTGGAGAACTTGTTCTCTACATACTTAGTGAAGTTTTAGTCCCACATCGGAAATGCACCATGTGGTATCTCAACATATATAGGCTTCTATATATTGTTGGGATGTGCACATGGGTGGTGACCCAAAGGTGGGGAACCATGTGGGTGATTTTATTAAGAGGTAAGAATAAGGCTCCATAGTAAGCTTCTAGCTTTTTGCTCTTAGAAAATTTATTTCCATGGAAGCTAAGCCCCATAGGGGCTTAGTGACTCGGACTCGGACTCGGATACGGACTCGGGCTCGGGCTCGGGCTCAAGGGCTCATGAGGCGTAATGTGGCATTTTGCTGGCGCACTTTGCACTTAGCACGTCAGCATCGTCGCTAGGCATATAATACGCTTAAGTTGCGCTCGTTACGTGAGCCACTTGCGCGGTCACGTTATGCGAGCCCAGTTACACGGCCCGTTACGCGAGCCCAGTTACGCGCGCCACGTTACGCGGGCATCGTTACGCGAGCCCAGTTACGTCGGCCCAGTTATGCAGTCCAGTACGCACATTGTGCGTAGTGTGTGCAGCGTACGGGGTGTGCGCAGTGTGCGCAGTGTAAGAAAGTGTGCGTAAAGTGCAAATCACGCTGGTTACGCGAGTGGCACAACTTGCGGCAGAATATTTCGTTGCATGTTCAGAGCGGTTGCTCCATGTTCGGGATGGTTATTACCACGTCCCTAACATTATGCTAACCAGACAGTTGTTGCAGGGGCCTATATAAGGTCTCCTGAGTTTTGCACGGGAGTTCGTGTTCATCCGAGGAGTCAGAAAAGCAAGAGTGTTCCATGTTCTCCGACGAACTTGCTGGTTCCTGGAAGCTATTCGTGTGGGGCGAATAAAGCTTTGAGTAACGGTGATTATTCACCCCAGCAGAAGTTTTTCTATCTTTTGCCTGTCACCTTCTTCATTTATCAGAATTCTATTAGCGCACGTTCGGTAAAGTGTGCACGTTGGTAGAAATATGCGCACCTTCTGTGAAGTGTTGCATCACCTTCTTCGTTTATCAGAATTCTATTAGCGCACCTTCGGTGAAGTGTTCGTGTTGGTAGAAATCTGTGCACCTTCTGTGAAGTGTTGCATTAGTAGAATTTCTGTTACGTACCTTCTGTGAAGTGTTACGTAATAACGATTGTTTTTATAATTGTTACGAATTCTTAGTTTTCCATCAAAAAATTGTGCCCCGGCAATAACAGTTATCATATGTATACTAATTCCAAATCGGATCCTTTGTGGAGGGCTACCTAAGATATATATATATGGAGTAAGCATCTTAAACCCAAACTTCACAAGCAACGGCCGCCTTTCTTTGTAACTCTTCCCTAAACTTGTCTTTTCCCTTTCCCAGTTCAACCGGCTGATCATCCCAACTATACAAACTCGGCTACTTCACCTCAGGTGTGTCCACCACCATACTTCTTTACCCACCGTAGCCAATATCGATCCACGTTGCATTTGTGTTAGTCCCGAGGCTTGATCAAAGATGGTAGACTCGATGTTGAGATCAGAGGTTCAACAAACGTTCATCTTCTGATTATTCTCGAGATCCAAGAGGAACACTATAATATAAATCTGATTACAAAAGAAACAATAATCAGAAAGTAAATCTCACGTTCTTCCTCGCAATCACAGTTGCTGACGGACAGAACTGAGTTCAGAAAATAAATCTCACGTTCTTCCTTGCAATCACAGTTGCAGATGGACAGAACTGAGTTACAACTTAGATGAAGGAGAAGAAAGAAGAAAGAAGAAGAGGAAAGGTTCTTGCTGGGGTGATTAAGATCACCGTTGCTTAAAGCAAGATTTGCCCCAACACGATCTGCTTTCAGGAACCAGCAAGTTCACGAAGAACTTCTGGAACGCTCGTAAGTCAATATTTGAGACTTGAATGGGCTTCCTGGACTTTACAGACTCCCTTAATTCTCTTCTTGGTACATCTTTCAAAGGAGGCCAAGGGGCTCTATTTATAGAGTGGAGTTGAGACTTCACCTCTTCTCCTATCCGATGTGGGACTAAAATAACAATACTCAAAAATAGAGTTTAATATTTTAGATCATCCCACAATCAGTATAGAAGTGTGCCAGTCCACGTCTACCCCCCGAACAATCCCGTGCATGCACGAGACATCCTGGAGTCCGCGTCCGAGTCCGAGTCCGAGTCCACACAACAAAAATCAACTTGCATCCTTGTTGGATTTAATCCTTTTTTCTTCTAGGAAAATACTCCCACATAGCACAAACTTGTGCCCCACTACACCTCATGTGCATACCTCAACACAAGCAATGCATTATATTGAGATACTCACCATTTGGTGTAGCCGATGTGGGACTATCTTTTCTAGTCCAAAGGCAAAAACACCAACAATCTCCCACATATCTCAATATATGGGTTGAGCGTTCCCCACAGTGACTGCCCATCATGCATTAGGAGAGATGTTGCTACGACTTGAATCTTCCCGCATAGGTTAAATAACAACATGATACAAGAGTGGACTAAGCCTTGAATTCTGCACCATAACTGCAATTCTTCCTACTCACATAATGACATCAACTGTTCTTCTGGCTGCACATTGAAGGCCTTGTGCCAGCCTGGTTTTACTGTATAATTTTTGGGCGTCTACAAGTTTACCCTCAAGAGACGGCCTGATATCTCTGTCCATACACTATAGGTGAGTTCTTTATAAAGAGTCATAGCATGAAGCATTGCGCTTCTTTGTGGTGCTACGCCGCTATGACATAGCTTAAAGCCGAGGCTTTACCCCACCTGGGTACCTCATCGTAGTGTCATACTACTGTAGCATGAGGACACAAGCCTCTTTGTAGTGCCAAACTACCCAGCATGAAGCCTCGCGCTTCTGTGCGGAGTTACGCCGCTATGACACGGCTCGCAAAGCTGAGGCTTTACCCTACCTGGTACCTCTTCGTGGTGTCATGCCACTGTAACATGAGGACATCGTCCTCTTTGTAGTACTGTTTACCTCTCTTTATTATGATTATCATACAGCATTAGGCTACCTGTCTATTTGCGGTGCTACTCCGCTGTGACTTGGCTTGCAAAGCCGAGGCATTACCCCTACCAGGGAACCTCATGGTGGAGTCACCCCACTGTAGCATGGAGTTAAACTCCTTGTAGTGCTGCGCTACCGTGCTTCCTGTAAAGCACTCCAGGCATTCACTCTGCCTAAGAACTCATTAAGGCATTTAAGCCAACCTTCCCACAGGATCCATTTTCTGCAGAAAACAACAGTAGACAACAGTGGTTGTAGGTCTGTAACCTCTCCATGTCACATAGGACAAGTACCCACCGTTCCTGATATTCTTCTGGTTAATAGTCCTCCCTTGAACCAAAAGCTAGATGCCTAGTAGATTTTTCTTTGAACTAATGGCATAAAACTTTATGGTAGGAATGTAATAACACATTATCAGAATGCCTTCAAGCCTATTTTACAAGCTGTGTCATCGACCAGCTGACGCTTGAGGCCCTTGGTGAACGGATCCGCCAGGTTCTTCTGACTCCGAACATCAATTACTGCAATGACACCTCTCTTGATGAGATCGTTCACTGCCCTGTGCTTCAACCGCACAGTTCTCTTCTTTCCGTTGAAAAGATCATTCGATGCCACCGCTGCAGTCGCCTGGTTGTTGCAGTATATTAGAATTACCGGTATCTGTGCCCTAACCACTGGAAGATCATACATGAGCTCCCGAAGCCACTCTGCTTCATCTGCTGCGGTATCAAGTGCAAATAACTCAGATTCCATAGATGATTGCGAGAGCATAGTCTGCTTCTTCGACTTTCAAGATATAGCAGCTCCACCCATTGTGAATATGAATCCACCTATGGACCTTTCGCTCTCTAATTCTGAGCACCAACTGGCATCACTGAAGCCTTCCACTACCGACGGATCTCTACTGTAGTACAGTACATATGTCTGAGTCTTTTTGAGATATCTCATAACCCATTTTACAGCTTTCCAGTGGTCAATGTCTGGGTTGCTCGTGAAATGATTCAGTATTCCCACAGCAAAAGCTATGTCAGGCCTTGTGGCAGTAGTAGCATACATTAAACTCCCGATTACGCTTGCATACTCCAGCTGTCTGACGCTTTCCCTTGAATTAGGCTTCAGTTTCATATCACACTTGTACGGCATATCAATCCCTGGAAGATCCTGATACCCGTAACGAGTGATCATCTTCTCAACATAATGAGACTGTGACAATGCTAGTCCAGTGTCAGTCCGGATGATCTTGAGTCCCAAGATAAGATCAGCATCCCCCAAGTCCTTCATACTGAACTTCGTCGAGAGGAACTTCTTTGTCTCCGTGACACAGCTTATATCCGTACCTAGGATTAGCATGTCGTCCACGTATAGACAAACGATGACTCCTTTTCCGTCAGCAAACTTAGTATCGACACACTTGTCTGTTTCACTGACCCTGTAGCCATTTGACCTTATGACTTTGTCAAACTTCTCATGCCATATTTTGGGAGCTTGCTTTAAACCGTACAGAGATTTCACCAACTTGCAGACTTTGTCTTCAAGACCTTTGATGACAAACCCTTCTGGTTGTTGTATGTAGATCTCTTCGGTCAGCTCGCCATTCAGGTATGCCATTTTTACATCCATCTGATGTATCACCATCTTATGTATCGCTGCGAGAGCAATCAACATTCTGATGATGGTCATCCGGGTTACTGGAGCATACGCGTTAAAGTAGTCGATCCCCAACTTCTGAGAAAACCCCTTGGCCACCAACCTGGCCTTGAACTTGTCAATAGTTCCATCTGCTTTCATCTTCTTCTTGAAGATCTATTTGCATCCGATGGGGTTTTCTCCTTCAGGAAGATCAACCAACACCCAATTGTTATTTTAAGGTGATGGAATCAATTTTATTGTCAATCGTCTCCTTCCAGAAAATATCATCTCTGGTCTTTATCGCCTCATCATAGGTAAGCGGATCTGCTTCCACATGATAGGTGATGAAGTCATCTCCGAAGTTCTTCGGCCTCCTCGCTCGCTTCGACGACGGCTCAGCGAGTTCTGGTTCAACCGTTGTTTCAGCAACATCTTCTTGGACTACTTCTTTATTGAAAACATCAGTTTCTTGTGCACCCTTATTGTTTTCCGGTTTATCCGTAAGAACAATATTCTTGTGCCTTGCAAATTGTCTTCACGAGATTCGATGATATGATTTGACTCAATATCAAGAAATCTTCGAGCATCACTCTTCTCGGCATACCCCAAGAAGATCATCTTCGTAGTCCTAGTCCCCAGCTTCTGAATGTTCAGATCTGGGAGCTTCACATAAGCCAGAGACCCCCACACTCGAATGACATTCAAGTTAGGTCTGACTTTGAACCAGTGTTCATGAGGAGTTGCGTCCGAAGTTGCATACGGCACTCTATTTAGAATAAAAGTGGTCGTCAATGCAGCTTCTCCCCATTAGCATTAAGGAAGACCCATAGTTAGCAGCATTGAGTTCATCATTTCTGTCAACGTTCTGTTCTTCCTCTCCGCTATCCCGTTAGATTGAGGAGAATACGGAGCGGTAGTCTCATTGATGATTCTATGTTCTTTGCAGAACGATGCGAATTCATGAGACCTATACTCTACATCTCGATCACTTCTGAGTAGTTGTAGATCGGTTTAACGTTCAGCTTCATCCCTGAAGTCTCTGAACTACTCGAATGCTTCATCCTTCTACTTGAGAAGTCATGCGAACGTGCACTTCGAGAAACACTTCGAATCGGCCTCTGTGGAGAATTGATAAAAGTCACAGATATCTGAGTGTACTAATTCCAAATGATCAGTACTTTAGTTCCATCGTCTGAGCAGCTTTCCAATAGTCTTGTATCTGCACAGACCTTAAACTCCTCCACCTCCTTACCCCCACATTCCGAAGATAAGGTTCTGGTATGACAGCTTGAGTCTGCTTCTGTCATAGAACAACTCTCAGTCCACTCACTGAAGTAACTTCATCGCCATCAGTAGAAGTTCGAACATTTCTTCAGCACCGAACATCTTTTCGAAGCATGTTCCTCGTCAAGAAATTACCATCTGGCTAGTACGAATGTCCATCTTTCAAGTCTGTATCAGATAACAGACTTTCTGAGATCAAATTGCCAAAAAAATCTCTGTACATGCAACACGCATTCCAGTGTCTTTGTCGGTGGTTAATAACCACTGTCTCGATCTTCAGAACTTCTGCTAGATATATGTTCGCCATCGAGACCTTCGTCATAACATGACTCGTGTTTGGTGAACAGCTCCTTTGAGAGCACACGTGGTCAGATGCACTAGTGTCAGACCACTAGTCAGCTACCACGCAAGATAACTCAACCTGTGCAACAATAGCAACCAAGTTAAGTAATCAAAATAACCAAGTTTAGCTATACCTGCTATTTTGGTTTGTGCTTGGATTTGTATTCACTCATGTAGTGGCCATTCTCATCACAGTTGAAGCAAGTCACGTGGGACTTGGACTTCTGTTGCTTGAACGAAGGACCGTTCACTTTTAGATTAGTGGAGTCCTTTTTCTTGTGATGAGAAGCCACCTGCTTCCCCTTGAACTCTCTTGTCTGCACCAAGTTGGCCTTAGCCAGTTGTTTGGATAGAGAGTCCATCTTCTGTTGAGATCACATTTCGTCCTCAACGTGGATCTCTTGTAGAAGATCTTCCAAGCTAATGTCCAGCTTCTTTCGATGCATTCTAGCATAGAAGTTGTTCCAACCGGCAGAACGTTTCGAGACTATCCCTCCAACAACAAACTTGTCGACGAGGGGCATCTTCTCGTCATCTAACTTTTAATGCAACTTCAGGAATTCCTTCACTTGAGGTAGCATCGCCATCTCGTCTTCGAAGAGCCACTTATGGTACTTGTCGACGATGAAGATTTTGGACCTGTTCTCATCATCTTCATATAGCTTACCCCAAGAATCCCAGATCTCTTTGGCATTCTCCTTCTTGGAATATGACTCTGCCAGAGAGTCTTCCATAGAATTGAGAATCAGCAGTTTACAAATGCTGTTTTCTCTCTTCCATTTGCTCTGCTTAACGAGTGCAGCAGCAATAGCATCGGCAGTTCCTCCTTCTGGAATCGTCGGTTCATCCTCAATCAACATATGGTCTACGTCCACGAGATGAAGATTAAGGGTGACCTTCCTCTTCCAGATTTGAAAATGTTCTCCATCAAATTTCTCCAACTTGTTAAAGCTGGTATCGATGAGAGAAGCACTAGAGTTCTCCATCTGCAAGGATCTTGCTTTGAGATTGTTAGTCCCGGGGCTTGATCAAAGATGGTAGACTCAATGTCGAGATCAGAGGTTCAACAAACGTTCACCTTCTGATTATTCTCGAGATCCAAGAGGAACACTATAATATAAATCTGATTACAAAAGCAACAATAATCATAAAGTAAATCTCACGTTCTTCTTCGCAATCGCAGTTGCTGACGGACAGAACTGAGTTCAGAAAATAAATCTCACGTTCTTCCTTGCAATCACAGTTGCAGACGAACATAACTGAGTTACAACTTAGATGAAGGAGAAGAAAGAAGAAAGAAGAAAGAAGAAGAGGAAAGGTTCTTGCTGGGGTGATTAAGATCACTGTTGCTCAAAGCAAGATTCGTCCCAACACGATCTGCTTCCAGGAACCAGCAAGTTCACGAAGAACTTCTGGAACGCTCGTAAGTCAATATTTGAGACTTGAACGGGCTTCCTGGACTTTACAGACTCCCTTAATTCTCTTCTTGGTACATCTTTCAAAGGAGGCCAAGGGGCTCTATTTATAGAGTGGAGTTGAGACTTCACCTCTTCTCCTATCCGATGTGGGACTAAAATACCAATACTCAAAAATAGAGTTTAATATTTTAGATCATCCCACAATCAGCATAGAAGTGTGCCAGTCCACGCCTACCCTCGAACACTCCCGTGCATGCACGAGACATCCTGGAGTCCGCGTACGAGTCCGAGTCCGCACTACAAAAATCAACTTGCATCCTTGTTGGATTTAATCCTTTTTTCTTCTAGGAAAATACTCCCACATGGCACAAACTTGTGCCCCACTACACCTCATGTGCACACCTCAACACAAGCAATGCATTATATTGAGATACTCACCATTTGGTGTAGCCGATGTGGGACTATCTTTTCTAGTCCAAAGGCGAAAACACCAACAGTTTGTGCCGCGCATCTGGCCTTTACGAAACAATGTACCTCTGCAAGAAGCCACCGCGAGCTTCGGTTCATGGCCTCCTCGTTGAACTCGCGAGTAGACCCTTATCGATGGCCCCATCCCCAAGCAAGTTTCAAACCCTCAACTTTCGCGAGACCGGATCCTTGCTCGTGCGACGTCGAACTGCCGTGCCATTCCTGAACTGCCTTCCATCTCGCCATGGCCCTTGCGTCAAAGGGACAACCAGGTTCCAGTGGAATCTAGGAGACCCTTCATGTTCTAGTGAACAGATGAGAGCTCCTCTCTTCTTCCTTTGGTACATCCCTTTACCTATTATATTTTTATTTCTTCTTCTTCTCGTCATCGATTACTTTCCACACATTCAACTTGTTAACCAGAAGAAAAGAATGAGTGCAGCCATATTCGTGTTTATCTGAAGAAACCATGTGTTGGAGTTTGAAAATTTAGATGAATGCTTGGAGTAATAGATGAGTGTGTATGCAAGGGTTGATATGGTAAGATGAAGAGGGACATAAGGGAGGGGGTACAGGAGAGGCACGTTTGAATCAGTTCTTAAATGCTTGCATGGGACTATTCATGCGTGTGGGTGTAACTATAAGAAAGAAAATTTTGGAAAATATAGTGTGTATTAGGAGTATATGTTAGTGGGTCATTTAGTGAATACGAAAAGTATTGGTGATATTAGAAGAAGCTGATGTAGTACTCTAAATCAATACGTGGGCCATGCCACAGTTTCAAGGTGGGTTAAGGAGAAAGAACATTGATATTGGGTGTAGAAGTGTGTATTGAAGAAGAGGTGGGAAGTTTGTTGTGTATAAGCAATATTTATTTATGTTGGGAATCATATATGGTGTGGATGCCTGGTGATGTATGCATGGATGTCTGGTGATGGAAAAATGAGTAGGAGAATAGGGAGGCATGGGAATATAAGCAAGTGTATAAATGGTATGGAGTGTAGTTGTAGATTGGCTTTGGTTAGCTACACCAACTGGTGTGTAGATTCTTGTGTGTATGTTGAGAACGTGGGGAAATATGTCATGGCATATGTTGGGTGAATATGTTAAAGGAAACTGATGCTTCCATAAAGGATACAGAAAATTTGCTACAGGATACTGTAGTTTGCTAATATTTCACTGGAGGTAACATGTTTTGCGAAATTTACTCTAAAGATACTTTCCGCCAGACTGACTGGCGGAAATTGGACGCGTCCAATTTCCGCCAGTTCGTCTGTCGGAAATTGAGCTCCTATCCAGGGGTCGCAGCAGCAAGTAACTTTGGGGACTTTGGGGTTCGGATTGGTCATTGAGTTGGGAGAAGAGTTTTGTTTTATACATATGAATGGTGTTGGTGGGAAGAGTTTGAGGTGGTTGGTTTATTGAAAGATGAGAAAGTAAGAAAGTATTGGGCAGTGGGATGGATGGTAGTGTGGAATGGAATCAAATGAGAGGGGGAGTAATGTTATAAAGAGGGGACTTATTCCGGGATGGAAGAGGAAGGCAAGGGAAGAGAAGCAGAACAAAAAGAAAGGGAAGGAAAGAGAAGCGAAGAAGAAGAAGAAGAGAAACAGTAGAGAGGTAAAAGTATGGTGATTCTAATATATTTATTTTGTTTGTGTTTATTTTCTTAGAATTTGGTATTAATAACAGATGGATCGTCAAATTGACGGACTTATTCCGGGAGGACCTACCACATATGAGATTATCCAGCAACGTCTGACTCATATCTCAAGATTAGTATTGTCTGGAAAGGTATACTAAATTTTAGATAAAAAATTTATTATTATGTATATGTTTGTTATTTTGTAGTAATAATGTTCATTTTGTAGTAACTAATTTTTTTTATATTGTTATATGATTATCCTGGCGATATACGAATGCGAGAGCATGGAACATGGCGTTATGAACACAACTTTGGATGTTGGAATTTAACTAGCGAACAAAAGGCTATGTTGGTCTTATTCGGATTTAAATACATTGACGAGATAAAAAAATTACGTCATGATAGAGATTTAATTTTCAGCCTAGTGGAACGTTGGTGGCCTGCCCGAAATACATTTCAGCTACCAGTTGGTGAAATGACTATTATTTTAGCTGATGTAGCAAATATTATAGGATTACCTATTACGGGTGAACCTATAATATTTGATGAGTCATTTGTAGTAATAACAAATGCCTCGCTATTAGCAATAGATTTAGCGTATACTCTCCAATTACAACTAGATCCGTTACATTTATAAATAATCTTATGAGCATTATTCAAAGTAGCCGAACATGCAAAATTATGCTTAATTGCTATGTCACTAATTAAACTTCTAAATTTGATACGATTTTCAAATTGCCTTCCAACAAATAATTCAGGAGTATCAACATTGTCAACAATATTATCAAATTCATCATCTACATTTTCAACTAAATCATCACTACTGGAATCGTTGTCATTTCCTTCATCTAATGTATTTTCTTGTTCAGTGGCAGAAAATACTTGGTGAGAAGAACTAGGGCCAAGCCGAGAATTAGTAGTTTCATTATTAGGAGCACGTCTATTACTTATATGAGAGGGTGCTAGAGTAACAAAAATACTAATATACGGTGATGATACATTAATTTGAAGAACAAAGGACCATGTATGATCACTATTTAAATTTATACAATTAGAAGCAAAAATATGTACTAATATAAACTCATCAAAATCAATAGAAAAATTTTCAGACATTAAATTACGTAAACTACTAAACGTAATATTTCTATCCACTTTAAGAAATTCAGTTAAACCTCCTTCATAAGCTAACCCATTTAGGATGCCTCCAAGCGAGCATAGAAGTGTTATACTTTGATTCATGTTGGTCGATGAAAGAACAGAAATAAAATCTTCTACTCCTTCTGAAAGCAATTGAAAATGGAGAGAAAGATATGAGCCTTCTACTTCTTCTCCTACTTCTTCTGAATTCTGATAGCAATTGGAGATGGAGTGAAGGATACTGAGATATTTGAGATTGACATTACCCATTTATAAGATTAACATTATAGCCGTTGGAGTAAAAATGATAGCAATCGAAAATTATAACCGTTGAAGTAGCCGTTGAATCACAAAATCAAACACGTTACCATTCTTCACTGGCTGCTCGTTGCACTGCTGGATAGGAGCTTAATTTTTGACAGACGAACTGGCGGAAATTGGACTCGTCTGACGGAAAGTATCTTTAGAGTAAATTTCGCAAAACATGTTACCTCCAGTGAAATATTAGCAAACTATAGTATCCTGTAGCAAATTTTTTGTAAAGGATATGTGTGTGTCTGCTTGTGCAGCATGGGTGATCATTCACCAGTGAGAAGGAGGACATGACACATAATATATATATATATATATATATATATATATATATATAAAGGAATATGTGAGATGGTGTTAGAAGGAAAAAAATGTGAAAAGTGTCCCACTGAGTGAATAGTTGAAGGAGACTTCGATGGAAGGGATTAATAATGAACATATGTTGTGAATACATTGAGGGGTAAGAAGTTTTGGGTACGGGCAGTGTCATAAATTTAAGAATAGTTTTTTATAAGTAATATTATTACCAAATAATTAATTAAATCTTAAACCTTCTCTAGGTTTCTTGGGCACCTTGGACTCGGACTCTGTTCTATTTCTATTTTCTCTCAGCATCCGAAATCAAGCAAGTATAGATTGCAATTAGTTACAGTTTTTCATGCTTACATCTGTTTCAATTATCTAGTCCATTATTTTGGTTAGTTGCTTTATTTCCATACCTGTTGTTAGCAGTGTATCTATTTTGTCCAGATGACACTAAATCTGTCGTGAGGTTTTCATGCATAGTAGCTCAATGTTCTCTTATCTACTTGTCACCATTATGGTTTCAATTTATATCACTTGACTCATAGTTAGTTGGTACTCTCGTGGTTATTTGGACATGGACCCGATTTTCTGTAGTTGCATTAGGAGGGGAGGACAGTCACTAGACGTTTGGGCTATGTTTGTGTCTGTGTCTGTATCGCTAGTGCCTCGAGACGAGCAATATTCGTGTACTTATGTATTTGCTGGTGACTCGAGACGAGCACTACCCGGTGAGTTTTTGCTAGTGACTCAGATGAGCGCTACCCGTGTACTTGTGTATTTGTTAATGACTCGAGACGAGCACTACCCGGTGAGTCTGTGCTAGTGACTCAGATGAGCGATACTCGTGTACTTGATTAGTGAGTCGTGTCAGCCAAGCGTGCTAGCGTTGTCCTCGATTTTGCATATACACGTAGACTATTCATAGTAGTAGCATACCTCATATATTTTTGTTTTTATTTCTGCATGATTATACTGGTAGCTAGGCATGTATATTATGTAGAGGCGGAGCCCATCATGGGCATGGGTGGGCTGTAGCCCGGCCCAAAATTTGGAGAAAATTTGTAAAAAAAAATTTATGCATATATGAGCCTACAGGAGCCCATAATATTCCTGCTCACAACCCACTCCACCCGCCCTAACAAAGAAAAGAGGCGCTGGGCAGCTATAGCTGTCCGCGCGTCCAGTCTTCTCGTTGCCGCAGTCCGAGGTAATTTTTTTGTGGTTTTTAGAAAAAATTTCTTTGTATGAATCATCTTTAGAAATGATTAATTTGTACTTTGTCTTTAGTAAATAGAAAGGATTTGTTGCAAAAAGGTTATATATGTGGTCTTTAGAAATGATTTGTGTGATTGTGTGTAAGCCTAAGTTTTTCGATAGGGCTTAGAGTTCTAACCCAACTGATGTTGAGCTAGTTTGGTACTATTTAAAGAGAAGGATTATGGGAAAGTCTTTCCATTTTGAAGCTATTCCAGAGGTTGAACTATGTAAGTTTGCTCCTTGGGATCTTCCAGTAAACTATTTATTATGACATTTTTTGTATTTCAATTTCATGTCAGGAGAACTTTGTATAAGCAATCTGTATTTTTAATAAACGTTTGGCTTAATGTTGGAACTTTTCTTATCTGATATGACTATGATGAGTATTCTTGCTTCTTTTTCTTTGTTGTAAGAATTCGTCATACCTTTACCTAGCTCTAAGCATTTGCTGCTGTCAATCATTTATCTCTTAATTGATTCCGAAGCAATGTTATGTTTCTTTTCCTTTTATCTTTTGCTCTGTTTTTAAATTGTTTGAAAGATTGGTTTGGGTGATCTTATAATCCTAAATATGAAAGAGAGTTCAAAGGTCCTTGGCATGTTTTTTCTGTCATTATTCTTTTGAAGATCAATATTGTTATAATTCTCTAGTAAAAGCCAAACAGTGCGCACATTTGTCTAAGGGACTTGAGAAATTGATGAGGAGGCAACTGACATGAATGTATCATACTCTTGTAGCATTCACTATTCCTAGTTGTCAATTGGTTTGTTTCAACATTCAACTGTTAACTAATTCTCTACATGTATCTTAAGGAAAAGAGCAATATGCACAATTCAGGGGACCCCTAATTCTTAACTGACATGAATGTCTTTTTCTAAGTTGGCATTTCGGTTCAGGAAAAGAGCAATATGCACAATTCAATTTCATTTTTTATGTGATGTATGCAAGTTGTTAACAGGGGACCCCCAGTCTGAGCAATATGCACAATTCAGGTTGATATATATACTTAATATTTTCATTAACATAAATGGTTTCATGCATGCAGATCCTCTCTATGTTGCTTACCATGATGAAGAATGGGAGTTCCTGTTCATGATGACAAGTGAGTTCTTCATACACATATTCTCTCTTTGTTTTGTTTCAGTATGCTATTTGAGCTACTGTGCTATCAGGACTGCAAGTAGGTCTTGATTGGACAATAACCTTGAAGAGGCATGTTGCTTGAAGTGAGCTAGGCTAAAACTGTTTTTTTCCTTTTTCTTTCAGGTCAGCCTTTGATGGATTTGATGCAGAAGTAGTTGCCAGCTTCTTCCATCAACACGCATTATGGGATGGATTTGGGGAAGGTTCGAGGAGTTGTGGACAACTCTAACAAAATTCTCGAGGTATCTCTACTGTCTTTTGTCATAACATTCTTCAGAATTGTAATATTTACAAAAAAATGTTTATCTATATAAGTTGTTATTTTTGGATGACTTATTTTATTACTGACTTAGTTGTCAGTCAAACCAACTATTTGGAATAACAGCTATAGGCATGTGGATTTCACATGCAGGTTTAAATCAGTGAGATTTATGCAAGCTCATGTATTCATTTTATATATTATGTTTTTACAATACTCCACAAAATTATTCTTACCATATACCTAAAGTTCAGCCCACCTCAACTTTATAGGCTAGATCCGCCCCTGATATTATGTATCTTGCTACATCCCATTGAGGACCTAGTTTTCTTCCAGGTATATGCTGAGATCTGACATAGGATATTGAGGGTTCACTTCTTCAGAATTTTTTAGGTATCGTTAGTTGATGTCTTATTGTCATTCTTCTGCAGTATTTCTTATTTGGTATTTTCATAGTACTTAGATAGATTGTGGATGTTTACTAGTGGATATATGGATTATGATATCATATGTACAGCTCATACATATTCGAGTTGGACTGTAGTCCGCTTGAATGCATAGCTGGCCAATGTCACGTGGCTCGGTCCAACATATTTTGGGACTGGGGCGTGACATGGTTTTAGTGGTAGCCCATACACGTCTCGTCTTCATAAAGTATACGTAGTCGTAGTAGTACTTAGGATAGGTGTACTACTATTAGCCTATGACCAATTAAGAAATAAAATTTGATGATACATCCACAACTAGGATTATAGGTTCTCTAGGAGTCCCCAATATGATTGTCCTCATGTTATCTTCTTTCTCGACATGATTGCTTTCGTATTCTGTCTTTCCTATGGATTGACTAAACTCTTCACTTTTGACTTCTTGAGTAATTCTTCTCGCTTATTTTCGATAAATTGTTGGAAATGCCTCATGGATGGGTCAAGAAAATGTTTGAAAAAATATATTTATCATTGTATTGAGGAATCAAGAGTTTTTGTGGCCAAAAATACTGGCGAGGCGGGACTTCATATGACGGCATCATAGTTACATATGTTTCTCGAATTCTACTTGAATCACATCCTATGTATTTTGATTGACCACTTCTTCTATAATTCATAAAAGGTTGATTTGGAAGATTCCATAGATTTGGCCAAGATAAGCTCAAGAATCTATATTGGCTGGCGTGGCAATTGTGCATTGTAGGCATCCACTGTATTATGGAACATAAAGTTATTTGTAGTCAGATGTACAATGGCTTGGCAGTAACTTCACGTAATATAATCACAAAGGTATATGGTTCTCGAGTTTTACCTGGACTATATCATATGCATCTCGTTTGACCTCATACTGTTCTTAGAAATATTTGGACAATCCTTCATGCTTTGCTTGACCCTAACATTGCTTGATAATGATATCGATTGTATGACCCTGCCTTAGGTTTTTGATGCCCTTTTATTTCATCAATGGCTAAACTAAAAAACATTATAGTTATATTATAGAGTATAAATCAACTTGGTTATTTGTGTGATTGTGGTGTTTGGGTAGTCAGAAGAAGGATAACTTCTTAGATATAGATCTTATTGAGCTTGTAAGTCAAGTATGTGTGACTGGATATCTGACCCTTAGAGCCTATTACGAGTGATTGCTAGGAGCGAAAAAGAGGTTCAGTGATATTGATATAAAATAATAATACTATGTCTATGACAGAATGATGCGACACTAGCTCTTCAGCTACGAATGAAAAAAGTTGGGTACCCGACCATATAGATAGAATGATAGTTATGGTTGTTGTATGATTGCTTCATCTGCTATGTAGTTCTTATCCCATTAACTGCAGGATAGACAAATACCTACTGTCTATTAGAAACACTCCTTATACGGAACCCGATACATGTTATTAAGTTGTAGATGAGTAAGAGCAACGATACAACATGTTTAATTGTATTATTTTGTTTGGTCAGTTTAAAAGCCAAAATATTAATTTTAATTTTTTCTGTGCAGATATATTGATGAGTTCAGATTATGTTCGAGTTTGATGATGGAAAGAGTTGGGTGATAAGTAGTACTACTAGGAATCTTATGTGTTATGTAGTAGACTTTATTATTCTTAAAGAAATTGAATTCTAGCACTCAAACTTTTTATAATTGAGACTTTGCACGAATTTGAGATATTTTAATATATATTATTGTTGGTACATTAAAGTTTTATTATCTGTGGTTTTGGTTAATTATATGAAAAAAAAATCTACAAATGAAATCAATTATATTTCATATATTTTGTGAGATTTTGAAGGCATTTAAACTGTGTCGTTGAAATGAGTTAGATGACACATATAAGGTGTCGTGATCAAAATTATATTTATGATTTGCATGTATAGATTACACATAAAACGTGTTATGAAAAATATCCATAATATTAAGATGACATCTATAGATTGTCATGAAAGAAGCATAAACGACAATCAAAAAGTGTCATCATAAAGATATTAAATGACATTTTTGTCGTATCGTTGAAAGTCTTACGAGGGCACTTATCATCTGTCATTGAAGCATGTTAAGATGACACTAGTGTCATGCCATGAAATAAGCATTACACGACATTCAGAAAGTGTCATCATAAATTTTGTAACGCCCCAGTCCCAAAATACGTAGGATTAGGAACGTAGACATGCCAACTGTACTCATACGAAGTATACTCCAATATATGAAAACATCGTATGAATACTACATAAGCTGTAAAATGCAGTAGAACCATAACTAATCTCATCCACACAAAATAGAAGAATAAAAGATATCATATAATCAACCATGAATTGTCTTGGTACAATATGTTGGGCGGAGACAAATACACTACCAACAAGTAAAGGAAAAATACATAAGAAAAGAAATAAGTTTTTGGTGAGCGAAGCGAAGATGATCCAAGCGCAATCATCCTCGAAGAAATGGAGATGGTCACGGGTAAAGCTAAAGCGCCTGCGAAAGACAAGAGCACACACCTGGCGAGATAAGCAGGTCCTCAGAGGGACGTAACAAGACACATAATATCATGCCATATAAACTGAATAAATACTGCTCAAATAAATAAGTTAATTGAATTATAACATGGTCCAATACACACCTATTGAACTAGCTTACCATCCTCCCCAACCAAACAAGGACAGGAGATGGTAAACTAATTCACGGTGACGTATCTTTCCATGCTATGAATCCAATATGGTATTCGGACCCCAACAAGGTTCAATATATTCTCATCGAAGTAGTAAGTCACACCTACAACCAAACAAGGACAAGATGTGACAAACTAATCCACGATAAGTTATTGTTCCAAGCCATGGTCAGATATAAGTACCCAAAATAAAAGTACTTGTACCTAACGGATAAAGGTGCCAACCCAGTCTAAGTGAAATGTAGTTAAGAACAATCCTTCCTACGCATGGGCCCTGGCTAAATAGGATCGACATAGTCCCCCCTTGGGGCACCAGAGGTCCCATCAGTAAGAGCATAACGTTCCGCAGAATCATCAGTGGCCGTCAGTAATCATAGGTCATCAACCCCATATCTCCAGCGGAGCTTCCGGATCACAGGGAAAAGTGCATCGAAGCCCATACGCTAAGGAATCATCCTCTCCGCCCAATGCCTACTCTGTTGTATCCATAAAAGAAAACTTCTATAACCGCTAAGTCAAACTAGCATGCAACCTCTATTAGCGGTTAATTCTATCGTACGGCTTATATGCACTGGTGGCCAGCCAGTCACGCATGTCCGTGTTCTACATGCGACACACAATTTCGTGTTACAATGTGTCAAGGCCAATAAATGTAACACACAAGGTGGTCCGTTAAATCTAGGTTTAATGTGTAAGAAAAATAATACATAGCAAGAATATAATGAACAGTAAGTTCTAACAGGTTATGCCATGTATCACAGTTTATTTTGCATAAAGAAAATAATGAACAATGCATGAAATATGAGCTAAAATAAGTAAACAGCAAACGGCAAGGTGTTTTGCCTGATAGTACGCCTGGTGTGCTGCAATGATCAAGCCGGCATAAACTGCGACTTCGGTGCAACCACTATGCAAGGTGATCTCGGACGATGACACAGACGGTTCCATTGGGCCCAGGACAGTCAGAATAGTTAAGGTCGACATAGGGTAGTCTAGGATTGGTGAGGAATAGGAGGTTTGGGATTGGTCATGGACATGAGATAGATCGATAGAAATTGGATATATATGATTTTAAGAAAAAATTATCATAAATAAAAACTTATATTTTTGCAAGTTAAAAATAGTGTTTAGATAAATACTAAAATATAACAGAAAATGTGTTCCCAGAAAACTCTTAAGTTTGTAGAAATACAATTTAGGTAGAAAACTATATTTTACTGGTCAAAAATAATTTAGATAATTTATTTGAAAATCTGAAAGCTCAATTTTTTGTCAAACAATAATTTCTAGGATAGTCTATTAAAATAGATAAAATATTTAATAATATATATGGAACTTCTAAACGGCCCAAGCAAAATAATATATTAATTTTAGAAATATTTTATACTAAATAATAATAACAAAATACTAATAGTATATCTCATAAATGCCAATATTAATATCAACAATTCTAATAATTAATCTAACCAAATATATATTATATATAAAAGAGACATAGATATAAATACTAATAATAATAAAGATAATAATAATAAATAGAATATTATTAATAATAATAATAATAATAATAATAATAATAATAATAATAATGATTATTAATACTAATATAATAAAATAATAATAATAATAATGTTAATTACCATTGCTGTAACTAAGAGCACTGCTGCTCTTTCTTAAAAAAAAGAACAGAGAGATGAGGATGGAAAGAAGGGGAGGAAAGAGAGTGGGAGAGTGGAGTGGAAGGTCGCGATGGCGGCGCGGAGATGGGGTTTTCCGGCGTGGGGAGCGACGGAGCGTGGGGGTTCCACAGGCAGTGGTCGGCCACGAAGGGATGAGAAGCGGGAGGCGGAGGAATAGGCGGAGGGGGGCGGTCGGTCGAGGGATGCGGACGCGGAGCGCGGTGGAGAGAAGAAGTGGACGAGCGGAAGAAGAGTGAGGGGTTCGTCGCCGAGGGCTTGGCGATGCGGCGGCGGTCGCAGACGGGGAGCTCGGCTGAGATGGGCGGCTCGGAAGGGGAAGGGCGGACGGCAGAGGGCTGTGCGCGGGACGCGACGGAGGAAAGGGGTCGGGTTCAGTTGGCGGAGAACGCGGCTAGGGCTGACGGCCGGCGGTTCGACGGACGCGGCGGTTCGACGGACGCGGCGGTTCGACGGCGAGGCGGAGGCCCGGGCGGTGGAGGTGAGTCTAGGTTAGGGTTTTTGATTTTATTATTTTTTGTTTATTTTTGGGGTTGTTGTGGCGGCGGGGGTCGTGAAGGTGGTTGTGGTCGGGGGGCTGTGGATGTTGTTGGCCATGTCGGGGGTTGTAGTTGGTCGGGGCAGCGGTGGTCCGGTGATGGCGATAGGGGTTGTAGCATTGCCGGTGGGTTGGTCGGGATACTGATGGCGGGGTCGGCCTGAGGCCTGGGTCAGGGAAGATGGCCGAGATGGCAGCGAGAAGTGGAGTTGTGCTGGTGGTTGTTGTGATGGTGAGGGAGATCGGCTTTGGTCTAGGGTGTTGTCTAGGTCGGGGACAGGGGCTGGTTGTCGTAAAGTCGACGGCGGATGGCTGGAAACATGGGTGGCAGGTTTTAGGATTAGGGTTTGGGTTTGCTAGGAATTTGTTTTTAGGTTTAGGACTTGGTGTCGGGGATGGATGATGATATGTGTTCGTGTGTGAACACGAAGAAGGTGACAATTTAATTGTATTGGTAGAATTTAGTGGAAAAGATGGAGACACGGACACGATGCACGCACGAAAAATCTATGGATGGCAATTAGTTAGGGTTGGAAATTTGTGGAAGAAATTTGGAGAATGGAAATACATGGATGAGTACCTGCCTATTTATAGGATGTGGAAATTCCCATTAAGATAAAGTTTAGGATTTGTTTAAACCAAAAATAGATAATTCGTAGTTTAATTTAAAAGCAATCAAATCCAAATCCAAATACATATCCAATTTAAATCAAATTAAATTTTTAGTTTAAAAATCAAATGGGATGAATCAAATTTCAAATATTATCTATTTAAATAAATCCATAAATTCAAATCAAGATTTAAATTGCCATAAAATTTCAAAATATGTTTTTTTCAAAAATACTATAATAATAATTTTGAAAATACATTATATTACAAATAAACTTAATAAATATTATGAAATATATATGTAAGCACAAATAATGCATACATGATTATGCTTTTCCTAGTATACAATAAAATATTATTTATGATTAATAACTGCTAAAAATAAAAGGCTTTTTATAGCAAGGATAATAATTATATATAATATTTTGAAAGTGTATAATAAAATAGAAAAATGTTTTTCTAAAATATGTACGCTCGCACATATTCGCACTCGACGAGCAAGAAAAATAAAATTTCGTGCGCGACGTACAATACAAAATATTAAATCAGTACCAAATTTAATAATAAAAAAATATTAGAAATTTAGTAGTTTTACATCCTACCCAACTTAAAAAAATTTCGTCCTCGAAATTAAGAATTTGTAGGGGGTGAGAGACACAAGGGGTATCGATGGGGAATAATCAATAACAAAATCATGCCGTAAGAAATCGCGATCTAGATCATAGAAAAATAATACGGTATGGTCGTAATCGATAGGAAGGCTAGAGGAAGTTCTAGTATAGTGTCTTCGTCCTTCTAAAATAGGTGAAGTCGAAAGCAATAAGGAGTTCAAAAGGCGATATTATCGAGTACGAATACGTGGTTCAAGGACGACCGAAAAATTTCAAAAGGAGTTGCCAAGGCAGTCGCGGATGGGACACTAAAGGACAAGTTTAGCTATATCCCAATCCACGTAGAATAATAGACAAAGTGAACCAAAGTGCACTCGGTTGATCAGACCATCATGCACCGGTTCTGAGTAGACAATACGCTAGTGGATGCATCCAATAACATATGTCATGGACAAGCTTGATAAAGAATTTAGCTTGCAAAAACTAGGCTACATTAGCATCATTAGTTTAGATAGTAAAATATAGGCACGATGGTAGATGAATAAAAACAAATAAGAATAGTCTAAGAGTCATAAGGATCTAAGTCTTGGTTTATTCCTATACCATCATTCTACGGTTTTATTGACCAAGGCTTGGTTGACCAAATGGGTTAAATTCCTCTAGTCTCTATAGTCTAGATAATACTAATTATATTCTCCTTAATGGCCAAGAGTGTGTCGGGTCGTGGGGTGTTCTACCCAACTTAAAAGATTAAGCTAAATGTGTTTGGGACATCTAACTAGTAGGTTCTACCTCTAGAAAGTACGAAGGGAAGATAAGAATAATGATAGAAGGAATCAAGCAAGATGCAATCGACGAGTCGGTCGAATATGGAATCGAGGAAAAAGTTAAGTATGTGGATGAGATCCTAGACTTCTAATCCTATTCACAGGCTTGCTTGGTAAGGTAAAGTAACCAAATAATTTATCTCGACCTACATGGGCCACCACAAAAACATGTAACGCCCAGTCCCAAAATACGTAGGACTAGGAACGTAGACATGCCAGTTGTACTCATACGAAGTATACTCCAATATATGGAACCTCGTATGAATACATAAGATGTAAAATACAGTAGAACCATAACTAATCTCATCCACACAAAATAGAAGAATAAAAGATATCATATAATCAACCAAGATTTGTCTTGGTACAATATGTTGGGCGAAGACAAATCCACTACCAACAAGTAAATGAATAATACATGAGAAAAGAATAAGTGTTTGGTGAGCGAAGCGAAGACGATCCAAGCAAAATGGAGATAGTCACGGCTAAAGCTAAAGCACCTGCGAAAGATAAGAGCACACACCTAGCGAGATAACCAGGTCCTCAGAGGGACGTAACAAGACACATAATATCATGCCATATGAACTGAATAAATACTGCTCAAATAAATAAGTCAATTGAATTATAACATGGTTCAATACACACCTATTGAACTAGCTTACCATTCCTCCAACAAAACAAGGACAGGAGATGGTAAACTAATTCACGGTGACGTATCTTTCCATGCTATGAATCCAATATGGTATCCGGACCCCAACAAGGTTCAATATATTCTCATCGAAGTAGCAAGTCAAACCTACAACCAACAAGGACAAGATGTGATGAACTAATCCGCGACAAGTAATTGTTCCAAGCCACGGTCAAATACAAGTACCCAAACCAAAAGTACTCGTACCTAACGGATAAAGGTGCCTACCCAGTCTAAGTGAAATGTAGTTAAGAACAATCCTTCCTATGTATGGGCCCTGGCTAAATAGGATCGGCATAGTCCCCCCTTGGGGCACCAGAGGCCCCATCAGTAAGAGCATAATGTTCCGCATAATCGTCAGTGGTCGTCAGTAATCATGGGTCATCAACCCCGTATCTCCATCGGAGCTTCCGGGTCACAGAGAAAGTGCATCGAAGCCCATACGCTAAGGAATCGTTCTCCCCGCCCAATGCCTACTCTGTTGTATCCACAACAGAAAACTTCTATAACCGCTAAGTCAAACTAGCATGCAACCTTTATTAGCGGTTAATCCTATCGCACGGCTTATACGCACCGATGGCCAGCCAGTCACGCATGTCCGTGTTCTACATGCGACACACAACTTCGTGTTACAACGTGTCAAGGCCGATGAATGCAACACACAAGGTGGTCCCTTAAATCTAGGTTTAATGTGTAAGAAAAATAATACATAGCAAGAATATAATGAACAGTAAGTTCTAACAGGTTATGCCATGTATCACAGTTTATTTGCATAAAAAAATAATAAACAATGCATGAAATATGAGCTAAAATAAGTAAACAGCAAATGACAAGGTGTCTTGCCTGATAGTACGCCTGGTGTGCTGCAATGATCAAGTCGGCATAAACGGCAAATTCGGTACAACCACTATGCAAGGTGATCTCGGACGATGACACGGACGATTCCATTGGGCCCAGGACAGTCAGAATAGTTAAGGTCGACATAGGGTAGTCTAGAATTGGTGAGGAATAGGAGGTTTGGGATTGGTCATGGACATGAGATTGATCGATAGAAATTAGATATATAAGATTTTAACAAAAATTATCATAAATGAAAACTTACATTTTGCAAGTTAAAAATAGTGTTTAGATAAATACTAAAATATAACAGAAACTATGTTCCCAGAAAACTCTTAAGTTTGTAGAAATATAATTTAGGTAGAAAACTATATTTTACTGGTCAAAAATAATTTAGATAATTTATTTGAAAATCTGAAAGCTCAATTTTTTGTCAAACAATAATTTCTAGGATAGTCTATTAAAATAGATAAAATATTTAATAACATATATGGAACTTCTAAACGGCCCAAGCAAAATAATATATTAATTTTAGAAATATTTTATACTAAATAATAACAAAATACTAATAGTATATCTCATAAATGCCAATATTAATGTCAAAAATTTTAATAATTAATCTAACCAAATATATATATATATAAAAGAGGCATAGATATAAATACTAATAATAATAAAGATAATAATAATAAACAGAATATTAATATTAATAATAACAATGATAATAATAATAATAATGATTATTAATACTAATATAATAAATATAATAATATATTAATTACCATTACTGTAACTAAGAGTACTGTTGCTCTTTCTTAAAAAAAGAACAGAGAGAGAGGAGGATGGGAAGAAGGGGGGAGAGAGAGTGGGAGAGTGGAGCGGAAGGTCGCGATGGCGGCACGGAGATGGGGTTTTTCGGCGTGGGGAGCGGCGGAGCGTGGGGGTTCCACATGCGGTGGTCGGCCACGAAGGGATGAGAAGCGGAGGCGGAGGAATAGGCGGAGAGAATAGGCGAGGGGGGCGGTCGGTCGAGGGATGCTGGCGCAGAGCACGGTGGAGAGAGAAGTAAAAGAGCGGGAGAAGAGTGAGGGGTTCGTCGCCGAGGGCTTGGCGACGACGACGGTCGCAGGCGGGGAGCTCGGCTGAGATGGACGGCTCGAAAGGGGAAGGGCGGACGGCGAAGGGCTGTGCGCGGGGCGCGACGTAGGAAAGGGGTCGGGTTCAGTTGGCGGAGAACGCGGCTAGGGCTTACGTCTGGTGGTTCGAATGACGCGACGGTTCGACGGCGAGGTGGAGGCCCGGGCGGTGGAGGTGAGTCTAGGTTAGGGTTTTTGATTTTCTTTTTTTTATTTATTTTTAGGGTTGTTGTGGCGGCGGGGGTCGTGAAGGTGGTTGTGGTCGGGGGGCTGTGGATGTTGTTGGCCATGTCGGGGGTCGTAGTTTGGGGCAGCGGTGGTCCGGTGATGGCGATAGGGGTTGTAGCGTTGCCGGTGGGTTGGTCGGGATACTGATGGCGGGGTCGCCTGAGGCCTGGGTTAGGGAAGACGGTCGAGATTGCGGCGAGAAGTGGAGTTGTACTGGTGGTTGTTGTGATGGTGAGGAAGATCGGCTATGGTCGATTGGTGTTGTCTAGGTCGGGGACAGGGGCTGGTTGCCGTGAAGTCGACGGCGGATGGCTAGAAACATGGGTGGCAGGTTTTAGATTAGGGTTTGGGTTTGCTAGGAATTTGGTTTTAGGTTTAGGACTTGGTGTCGGGGATGGAGGATGAATATGTGCCGTG